>VXBH01005212.1:0-29752 GCA_013400035.1 Rynchops niger
TCGTAACACTCCCTGACATACAGATTTTTTTTTCTTACTTTCACTCTGAGACGGAATGCTCTAATTTCCATGATGCTGTGACAGTGCTGAGACGCACTGAGGAATAGTACATAAGGCACCATTTGTTGCATGATGTTACATCAGTTGAGAGCCAGTCCCTTGCATCAAGTGCGGCAGGGAGCTGAAGAGATGTTTTGTAAGCCAGAGCTTGTTGAGCCAGATCTCAGCATATCCCTGTCTTTGGTCGTAGAACAGAACCAAAGACACTGAAGAAGATTAACTGAAGACTAATTTCCAACTGTGCCCAAGTATTGAATTTAAATTTACAAAGGACTCTGAGTCTTCTAAGCACCACTGGTAAATTCTGCTTCTGATTGTTATCCAAATGGTATGCAGGAGCTATGAGATTGACTTGGGAAATATATATGCACTTTTTTATAACATCTAGTCAGTCTTCTCCCTATTGCAACTTGTGATTGTTGCCTCTTATTCTCAGGTTCTGCATCTGCGAGAAGAGTCTGTCAGAGCGTCTGCACCACAAGAGTCAAGCCCTGGACCAAGCACACAGAGAGGTTGTTCCATGTCCCTCCTTAGAGATATTCAGTACCAAATGGTCCAAGGCTCTGAGCAACCCAGTCAAACTTTGCAATTAGTCGTTGAAGAGCAAGGTGGTAGACCAGATGACCTCCAGAGATCCCATCCAGCCTATTTTCTTCTATGCTCCAAGTTTCTAAAGATTTTAAACAAGAAAAGAGTATTGTTATCCTTGCCCTTCTGTCCAACCCTTTTTTCCTTTATCCCTCTGAATTTTTGAAAGTTGTGTGTTCCCCGTTTGCCTTCATCTTCTTGTGAAAGTTCCTTTCAAATAAAACACTACTTTTTGCTGTTACTTCTCTTTAGTTCAGAACAAAAAGTACTTGCTCCAAGACTATGTCATTAATCCGCAGGCTGTAAAAGACTGGCTCAGTGCATGAATTGCAATTGAACTGTGGCATCCAATTTTGTCATAATGTAAGATTTTGCTTTACAGATGCACGTACTGTAACTCAGTATAATTTACTTCGATTTGCAACAACAAAAAAAAAAGGATTCAAAAATCATAAACAACAACAAGGAAATAAGAAAATATTCCTTTTACTTGATCATAAGATAAATAAATTATTCCCATTAATAAAAAAATGATTACAAGTCTAATTCTGTAAGCATGATGATCATGTAAAGGTTAGAAGCCTGGGAAGTCTCCATTATACATTGTATTTTCACTCAAAGATCAGCAGAAGCTCCATTATTAGGCGACAGTGTTAAAATGAAATATCCTGCCTGGAGTTAAAAAGGCATGACGTGTTTGTTTGAAAGGAAAGGAGGGCGTCATTTGGTGAAACTGCAGGAACCTTCAGAATAGCAACGGGGTTTCTTTTTTTTCAGTGCCTCCAATTGACTTCATACGCATTCAAAAGAAGTCACTGAGATTAATTAAATTCAAGGTACAATTACAAATCCAGTAATCCACACTTTTGTTTTGGGCTCAAAGAAAAGAGCATACGACAGTAAGCATATGTAACCTATTGGTTGCTGGTCGTTCTGTTTTGCTATTTGAACTCCATTTCTTACAGAAACTCAAAACTGTCTCTCCAATCACATTAAGGCCGAAAATACACATCTAAATTGACTGTGCTAATAAAGTTTCAGTTATAGTTTTACATACAGTACAAGAGAAATTGAGAATAAAAAAACTTAAAAGTTTAAGATAAGATCAAATCATTTCCACATAATTCTACTGCTTAAAGACAGAACATTTCTTTTTATGTGAATCATTTTTCTAATCATGATTTTAAAATTATACCAATTTGCATTAAAAATGTGCATTTCTAAGGTAGAAATCAACTATTATCCTCAAATCTCATTAACATCAATTTTTCATTTCTATCTCATTAAGCTGTATTTCCTTTTAAAATTTTGCCAGCTTTCTGACTGGCTATTGGAGATCCAAAATGAATGTCCAGTGAACCTCAATGATCTGTGAACCACAAAATGTTTTGCTTTGTTCCTACTTTCATGTTCTAAATAGAACTTTACCTTGGAAATGAAATTGTTCAATTGAAATAGTAACATAAGGTAACAGTGGAGAATATAAATTTTTGAAGAACTGAAAGAAGGGGTTTTGGGGTGGAGGAGTCGGCAGGGAGTTGTCTATATTTACATTTTTCTTGCAGTAAAACTAATACTTGGTGCAATGTGCTCACTTTGCCCCGACTAACTGAAGTCCTGACTGATAAACACTTATGTATGTACATACGTTCTTATATGCCATCTGCCATTTCTTTTTGTTTGTTTGGATTTTTTGCTTTCAGCAGTACTGATTGGTCTAGGTAATCGTGGGTTTCTCTAACGTGCCTCTATTTGAAGCCCACATGGTGAATCTTTGAGGTTCTCAAATATTTTTTCCTGTAGATCTATATAGAAAGGTTTTCCTATTCACAAATACAAATGCTTTATCCACAAATGGGCCGCTTTTATACATCTTGCAACCTGGTGTCCTAAGAGAGGGACAAAACATTCACAGGCAGAACTGGACCCCTGTGAATTCACAAAAGCCAGCCTGCTGCCTAGTCAGTGACTGAAGCAACAAGGGGCTTGAGGAAAGTTCACTCCAGACGCCAACTCCGGTCTCTCTCTCTGACTGTTTTGAGTCATGCATCTTTCAAAAGTTCTTCCAACAGCAGTAGAGCATCTGTGAATATAAACCAGCGACACACAGGACCTGTGGACACTATTCTTATTATAGTGTAAAGAACAGGCATAGGACAGGTTAAAGATCCCTCTCCTCTACTCTCAGTTTTTTGAAGTGAACACTAAGCAGATAGTCAGAGAATAAGTAGAGGAACACACGTATGCAACAAAGTCGTATCCTTCGGATAGTATCCAACGGTGACTTTATCTTAATTCGGTACAGTTCCTTTTCCAAACTACTCAAAGTGTATGTGGATAACTGCAGTGACTGCAAAATACCACTGGAGCAATGCTCCAAAGAAAATTTTATGCACACTAATCCTTCCTGTGTTTATACCTCAATTTATTCATCAAATATAGGGACAATAGCTCTTTTCCATTCTTGAATTCTGGGAGTTCTGGATATATAACTTGTAACGTGAAGACATACTTCACCTGGTTTTTCCTTTTGTTCAACATATTGCTGATCCACAGAGTATTAAAAAGTGATCCTTCTTAATCAGGGGATCACACCAGCATTTTACCTCCACTATAGGAGTTGTTTACATTGTGTGGCCAATACAGTAGCTCTTCCATATCGTGAGTCATTAAGTACCAGTGGCATCCCTAGCGTGTGTCAGGCCCCTTGCTGCCTAAAACAGCATGGTAAATGACAAGAAATTTTTAAGTTGACTTTCTATAAAGGGTCAAAATTACTCTAGAAACTCTCTATCTAGACTTTTCGGCAAAACTGTATAAAGAAGATACGTAGGCAACTAAATAAAAGTTACACAAACTTGGAAATTAGGATAGATTTCATAATCTCATTTACAACGACACAGCAATGTTTACTGTGGCTACTTTGACTAGAGAGTTTCTGATTTGGTTACCTTCAGCAGAGCCTAATACTCTTAATTCTAGACATCATATTTGGCTTTGCTAAATACCAGCAAGCATAAATATAGCAAGGGCAATATGCAACCTTATTGACAGCTTTAAACTATCGTTGCTCAAAACTGTATCTTTAGAGGAAGTAGCTTCTTCAGTTTTATGGAACAACAAGAGGCTTTGCCTTCCCTTGTCTTGCAGGGACAGTTAATTGCTTGGCTCTTCTCGCTTGCCTCAAGGCAGCTAAAGCGGTTTTGCAATAGGAGTTGAGAGGCAAGACAAGGAAATTAAATTTGTTCCGATTTCTTATTTCCACTTTGATAATTCTATCCTTTTCCCACTCAAGGCCATAGCTGTGAAAAAACGATCATTCTCCTTCATTCCTTATTTAAGGATATTCTTTAACCCTCTGACTAGCAGGTTGAAAGAAGCTTGAATCAGAACTCCGCTCACTCAGTGCTTATTTCGATGTTTTCTTCAGTATGTGCAGGTAAGAGGTGGATAAGCTGACAACACCATTTTTTTCTGCAGAAGCTAGATAAATTCTTGCTACAAAGTACTGCATTATTTAAATAATTATAAATAATGAATACATAAAACTTAAACAACAACTAATTTTATATGAAAATTATTATGGAATCATTTACATGCTCATTTCACATAATCTCTATCAGAAAAAATGTCCCTTTAATGGATATTGAAATGTGTATCAATTTACATATGAAACTATCTGATTTCTGTTATTTTTCATAGAATCATAGAATCAGAAAGTTTTCTAGGTGGGAGGGACCCTTCAGATCATTGAGTCCAATCATCAACCTATCTCTGACAAAAACCATCACTGAATCATTTCGCTAAGCACTACGTCCACCCGTCTTTTAAATACCTGCAGGTATAACAATTCCACCACTTCCCTGGTCAGCCTGGTTCAGTGCTTAATAACCCTTTCAGTGTAAATATTTTTCCTAATATCTAACCTAAACCTCCCCTGGCACAACTTGAGCCTGTTTTGTCTTGTCCTATCACCTGTCACTTGGGAGAAGAGACCAACCACCCCTGGCTATCCGCTCCTTTCAGGGGGTTGTAGAGAGCGAGAAGGTCTCCCCTCAGCCTCCTTTTCTCCAGGCTGAACAACCCCAGCTCCCTCAGCCGCTCCTCACCAGACTTGTGCTCCAGACCCCTCACCAGCTCCGTTGCCCTTCTCTGGACACGCTCCAGCACCTCAATGTCTTTTTTGTGGTGAGGGGCCCAAAACTGGGCACAGCCCTCGAGGTGGGGCCTCACCAGTGCTGAGTACAGGGGGACCATCACTGCTCTAGCCCTGCTGGTCACACTGTTCTTGATGCCAGGATTCTGTTGGCCTTCTTGGCCACCTGGGCACACTGCTGGCTCATATTCAGCCGGCTGTCCACCAACACCCCCAGGTCCTTTTCTGCCAGGCAGCTTTCCAGCCACTCCGCCCCAATCCTGTAGCGCTGCTTGGGGTTGTTGTGACCCAAGGGCAGGACCCGGCACTTGGCCTTGTTGAACCTCATACCATTGGCCTCAGCCCATCGGTCCAGCCTGTCCAGACCCCTCTGCAAAGCCAACCTACCCTCAAGCAGATCAACACTCCCACTTAATTTGGTGTCATCTGCAGACTTACTGACAATGCACTCAATCACCTTGTCCAGACCATTGATAAAGATATTAAACAGAACTGGCCCTAATACTGAGCCCTGGGGAACACCACTCGTGACCAGCTGCCAATTGGATTAAATTCCATTCACCACCACTCTCTGGACCCAACCCTCCAGCTAGTATTTAACCCAGTGAAGAGTACTCCTGTCCAAGCCATGGGCAGCCAGTTTCTCTAGAAGGATGCTGTGGGAAAGCGTACTAGAGGCTTTACTAAAGTTCAGGTAAACAACATCACAGCTTTTCCCTCATCCACCAAGTGGGTCACTGTCATAGAAGGAGACCAGATTAGTCAAGCAGGACCTGCCTTTCATGAACCCATGCTGACTGGGCCTGATCGCCTGATTTTCCTGTATGTGCCGCATAATGGCACTCAAAATGATCTGCTCCGTAACCTTCCCAGGCACCGAGGTCAGGCTAACAGGTCTGTAGTTCCCTGGGTCATCCTTCCAGCCTTTCTTGTGGATGGGCATCACTTTTGTTAGACATCAGTCAACTGGGACTTCCCTGGTTAGCCAGGACTACTGAAAAATGATGGAAAGTGTCTCCGTGAGCACTTCCGCCAGCTCCCTCAGTACCCTCAGGTGGATCCCATCCAGCTCCATAGACTTGTGTATGTCCCGGGTGATTGAACTGGCTTAATTTCAAAATTGCCTTAGTATGATTTGTTAAGATGCTAGAGTGCAAAGATCAAAATCATTACTTTCTTTTTAACACCTGAGTCCTCAAAATGGTCACCATTTTAAAATCAACACCGAGCAGCTGTATCCATTATCAGATTAACTGACAGATGGAAACTGAATTTCAAACAACTTCCATTATTTGGTGGGTAACAAGATGGCCTTTCTTTAGTTCTATTGTGGGTTCCATTCTGAAGATGGAACTGGAACAATATTAATATATTAGAGTGGCCTTGGAGTGTATGAACTAAATTCTTTTTTGATTAAATTAAACTAGATGTGTTTATAGCGTCTAGCTGATGTACTCCAGTTGCAAATGGGTATTCAGTCCCTGGGTCACAACTCAGATTCATCTAAAGTTGAGGGGAAAAAAGAAAAGATGAAATAGGTACTCTTTAAGTCAGTACCTCACCACAAACTGAACTGTTTTCTAAAGCAGATGTAGACAAACAACCCAATAACATAGACCTTTCACTTTTTCTTTTCTTTTACAGCCAAGTAGCAAGTAAACTATTCCCACTGTCAGGCGCTTAACGTGAGAGCCTGAGAGCCCACAGTTAAACTGATTGTGGCATAGCGATGTTCAGAATCCACAAGCTGAAATGAATATTCACCCTTGAACGGAATACCATTTTACTTCTCCACTGGGAGTACAGTGCCGTAAGCAGTTACCATGGAAGTATTTGACAAAGTTTTTTAATGGCTGAACCAAACCAGTGACTAAATTTTTCATATGCACTGTGGTTTTCCACTGAATTCAGGCACAGATAAGTTGCTTCCTTTTACAGAAAGCTCAGTTCAATTGATGAGCTGGGAAAGATACAGCCTTCTTCTCTTACTGTTGTTAGTAGCTTCCAGTTTTAGACTTGACAACTTAGGAACTCAGGCTGAAGAAAAAATAATGAGACTGTTAGGTTTTGGTAGTGTGTTCTGCCTTCAGGTTAGAGAGAACGACCACTGTTTTGAGATGGGGCTACTACTAAATAATTTGACCAGGGATAAAAAATCATTTAGAGGCAATTATAGCATTCTCTTAATATAATAAACCACCATGTTTTACCGTTTTTTATATGTAGTCTTCACACCAGCACCTGCATGTACTTAAATTTGGAAACAATGAAAGGATATTCTATTATGTATTCTTTTTCCGCTTGAAAATGTTTATCTGGTTCTTTGGAGTAAGACACAGAGATTCCGTTAATTATTATCTATAATAAAACCTACCTAAATGATAAGTTTCTTTAAAAAAACCCCACAGTTTAGCCACATAAGTAAAGCTCTTAGGATGTCGCATAACTTATAATGAGTATTTATCAAAGCACTGATTTTTTCCTGGGTTTTGGTTTCTCTTGCACCTGTTGGCTTTCATTTGATAATGACCATCATCTACACCTTCACAATTCAAGGAGGAGCTCTGGATTACAATTTTAACCATGCACTTCAAAAGCATTATGTTTTCAGTAACGCTTTCTGCTCTTATTATGAACATTATCATGAGGACTGATTAATTTTCTGTCATTCTCTGTCCTTGTTACAATTCTTGCTCTGCGAATAAGACATTAAACTTTTCATGTACAATATATTATGCACTTGCACTACTGCATTAACCTTTCAGATCTTCTGTATTTTAGCAGGCTGGCAATTTTGTTCCTTTTTTAAATTTTGCCAGGGTAGTGGAAGGAAAAGGTAGCAGAGCCAACCAGTCAAATGCCAGGAAAATGACAAGGTCAACGTAAAATCCTTCTACCCTGTGCAAATGTAGAAGAATGTAAGTCTAAATTTTAATGAAAATATTATCAGGAGGACAAGAAAATTATGATATTAAGAGTGAATTAGATTGATACAAACCACTTTTTTATTCCTGCTTAAAAGGATAGCTTTGCACCCTGCAATGGTTTCCTAGGTTTAACAGGCGCTGTCAGTTCTCATTAGTAGCAAAAACGTCTCCTCCTTTGGAGGAGTTCCTTTTGATAAGCCCTTTGCTTAGTGGCACTATTTATGAAAGGCACTTGGCAAGAGAAACTCTAAGTGTAATAAATGGATTTATAATGCCCTTTTTAATGCCATAAAGTTAATTCTGGTCACTAGAGGGACTTTGTCTGAATGAAAAGTTTAACTCGTTCGTAATCTTCAAAAAGATCTTTTAAATGGCTAGCTTTGTGCCTAAAGGCCTCTAGCTAATTTAAAACTAAAGTCCAGTTAAGCACCAGCTTCTAAGAGCAGAACTCTCAGGAATATTTTGGTGAAACTCCACAAAAAGCCATGAAATCATAAAAAATGTTTAAGACAAGGCCTGATCAGGAATGTTCCTTGACCATCATTTAATCATGTAAAAGTCAGGTAGGGAAATTACTTCTCTAATTCGAGCTCCCACCAGAAGGAAACTACAAAGGTTGCAAATAATATTCCTTTTGTCTCTTCCTCTCATCCTGACATCAGGCTTGAAAAAGGGTTTGCAGAAACACTTTCATGTAGTTTAAACATATAATCTAGAACGGTGTTTCAGTCTCTGTATTTGCCGTAGACATGGTAGTTTAAATCCTTTATTTATTTCATTTCTTTACATTTCAAGAGAACATAAGTACTGTCTGATATCTAGAGTGAAGATGAAGTGAATTATTAAGTGAAGAAAAAAGTGAATTATTAATTTTTCGACTATCACCTGCTGTCTGGATGGGCTTATTAACAAGCAAATGATAAGATGTAAAGTTTTGACACCAATTTGTGCCATTTGACTCGATATTTTGAGCTGAATTGCTAAAAGGCATGTGCATAGCAGAGTAGATTTTATTGCTAGAAATTCTAGTAGCAGCTGATCCTTTGATGTTAAGCAAGTGTGAAAAAAACCACCATAGTACAGAAGCCTCACTAATGACCAAACTTACTTTTAAAATATTATCTCATAAGAAAAAAGTTGAAAGCAGCTGCTATATTTGGATATTTCCTGTCTTTAAACTAAAATCCACGAGAACTGAAAAACTGGGTAGGATATTTTCAACAGAATGTTTTTAATTACACAGAACATTGTAATTCAAGAAAATTAATTATTAAATTTAATTGTTGTTTGCAAAGAAAAAATTATGATTTGAACAAAGCATAAAAATATTATTGCAATAATTTTCCTCATAGTTCTTCAAATTCATAAAAACCATACACCAACCACTTCACTTTGGGAAAAAAAAGGTCAAAGTAAAGATAGATAATACGTTCCTAATAAGCTATGTTTTTAGAACTGGAAAATAAGTTTTGCTTTAATTTTTCACTCCAATCTTTATCGTTGAATGTAGTTGGATTTCAGAATAGTAGAATAGCCTCACACAAGTGAGAACAAACGTTTTTTTGACAATCTAAACTTATAATACTTTTGACAATATGAGAACTGATCCCTTTCCATGCAGATTCATGAACAAAGTCACTAGAAATACTAGTCTGTATTTCTCCAAGATAGTCTCAGGATTAGGTAAGTGACAGGGGAAAGTAGAATGGATGATCTGACTGATAAATCTGACAATCGTGGCTTATAGTCTACGTTGTCTATCTGTGATACTGACATTTTAGAAATGTACAGGAAGTCTAACAAAATAATAGCCAAAGTAATTAAATGGGAAGGGAATTATTTTTAATTCTGGTATCTGTGTAAATACCAGTGGTGGAGTTTATATTTTTACAGGTTTTTAGCAATTTTCTCCTAAGTTGAGATGTAATTAAGAAGATTTCTACTTTACTAGCATAAGGTAATGTCTTACAAGAAGAGTTCTGTAATTTGTTTTAAATTTTGCCTGTCAGAAGGAGGATGTGTGATATATATTTAAATACTAGCTTGGAACTACGGTGGGACTACTAGGCTTTTACATTTTTTGAAAAATCAGACAGAATCTTTGCTTGTTAGTAAGACCATTTGTAAGTCATATGATCTCTTTTGAGAGAGGTACCTGAATTTACTGCTGGATTCCTGCCTTCCCCCAGCTCAAATCCTCTTAAGGATTCTGTCTTTCTCAAAGAATTAAAATTTAGAGAGCTGATTTCCTGGGGCAAATAGCAAGCTGGTAAAGTCACTGTGATTGTACAGGCCAGTTGCTGTTTAAAAGAAAAAAATATTTTACTAATCTCTCCTTGAACTACGTTCTTATATATATCCAGTCATGTTCTGTCCAGGTTCAGTCACTTAAGATCTTTTAGTCTCACATTTTAATTATTCTACACACCAGTACCTTTTATAAGATATTTGGTGAAGGTTGAAACACCCTAGGGCAATGCAACAAGTCAGCTTTAAAAAAAAAAATCAAGCAGCCTTTATTTTTATGGTGAACCTAATTACAAAGCATGCAATTACGGTTTTGATTAATATATAGGAATCCCAATATATAATAATGATGTAATATTCAATGTCCTTCTAAAAAGTCTTTCAATAAAGCCCTGTCTATTTGACTCTTTTTTTTAAATGGAGGATATAATAGATCATCAGCCTATCTGTTGAATCTCTCTTTCTAATGGCCTTGTAATGAAGAACCCAACAAACTGTACAAAATATATTGTGAGCTGGAGAAACCTATGGAAGGCTATCTAACAATAACAGAATGAGCTTTTGCTAAAAGAGAACAAAAGAAATCTAGTTTTCTATCAGTAGCGTATTTAAGGCAGGCCACCTGATATCTCTCCTATGCGCCTGTATCAGAGAGTTTGAAACACGTTATCAAGATGTTCATTCTAGTTCATCAGAATCCATTTTAAGTCACATTTAGAATCACTGAATAATGGTACTATTTTAGTTAAGTTACTAGCTATAAAAAGGAAAGGGGGGTGGGGATATACTGTAGCCTCCATGTCTGACTGGTCCTGGCAATGTGATTTTCTATAATTCCCTCAGTTAGTGGGAACTGTCTCACTTATTTTACATTTTTGGCTTTCATAATTATAGCCCAATTTTACAAAGGAAAATTAGTTTCCCTAAGGTATGTCTTCTCTTGTTACATGAGAGGTGGGATCCAGACACTGTGAATTCCTGGCAGAGACCTTTACTTTCCTGTGTTTTCTTCATTTGGTGGAAGCTATTTCAATATTATTTTATATTTTGGACCATAAAAGTTATAAATAAGTTTTAGAAGAGGAAACATATTTCCTTCCAATCAGAACTCTATTGTTCTACTAAACCTAAGTTCTAGCCCCAGAGGTATATGCACTCTGTATTTTATGATACAGTTCATAAATGCTTCAAGACTAATTTGAAACTAACTATAATTTAGACAAAGCCTTCTGTCCTAAATTAAGTCAAGTTTGCTTAATTAGACTTTCTCTAGACTAAAACGTTGATTAACAAGTTCAGTCTTTGTACATTTTTCTATAAATCACTGAAAGGCACTGTATTTTCTTACTTTCCCTTTATTGAGTTTACATACAAAAAGTAGGCATTAATTTCACAATTCTACCAATTTAGATTTAAGCATCTTGACCGACATGGAGAAATAGCACTGCGATATATTTTATTAAAAAAAGTTCTTCGCTTCTTGTTTGTTATTATTTTACCCGTGTTCGGTCTTTTGGTCCAGTTCCCTCAATAGCTTCGTCTGTCCTTTCAGTTATTTCAATGTACGGTCTTTCTCCTGAGTATACAGATAGATGTTGTTGTTTACATAGGAAGTGTGATTTTATCTCCAATTAGTTAAGTGAAATGTACATCTGAATCCTATATTGGTTTAAATTGGGATTATATGGATTAATTTCAGTAAAATCACAGTTATAACACATACCCACATAACTAGCGGATATACTTCAGATGCAAAGAATCTCTCTCCACGAGGTACAATAATAAATAGCTTATTTAAGTTATGCTTTTGTTACCTTTATATGAAGGTAAGAGTCATATTCTCTTTTTTGTATAGTTTTTTTCATTTTTTCTGTCTTTTTTATTCTTTCATTCCCTTCTTTTTTCTTATCTTTTTTTTNGCTAGATTTCCCCACTTTCTCTGGCTTTCTTATCCTCTTTTCAGTAATTTCTACCTTGTCTTTTCCTAAGCTTTGCTTATACCTATTCACCCATATCTATTTTCATGTAACCTTTTCCTTTCTGTTCTTCGTTCCTCATCTATTTTATCCACTTCTATCCATGTTCCTGCTTTCTGTCCCCTGATTCCCTTCACCTCTGCTCCCTAGTTGTTCTCGAGCTAGCTGGCCGTCATTCAAACTTCAGTGGAACATCTGTTCAGATGGTACATGGGGCAGAAAGAGCACGCTTTGAAGAATGACCCAGCCCAAAACACCACAGGGTAGAGTCTATAGGTCGATCTGTTATCTTTGGACATCTCGGGTATGAAAAATGCAAACTTGATTCTGAACGATAGTGAGGATGAGTAAAAGCAGACTGTAAACCTTCTATTATCTCTGTCGTGTTGCTTTATGTTTTAATCAATTATGGCTTTTACGTTACCTTTAGGTTATAAAACAATGCTGCTTTAAATAAAGATGTGGAAACAAAATGTCTTTAATGGAGAATAAGATTTTTGAAGATAGGAAAAGGCTTTGGAGAAACAAGCACAGAGTTATGCCAACTCAAGGGGAGTTCAGACTGCCGTATCTTGAAAACCATCCTAAAGCCTGAGTAAAAACAGGCATGTGAAGCTATTTTAAAAACTCCACACACTCTTATTTTCAGTGTTAGTGAGGCTATTGCACAAGAACAATAATGACCGTTTCCCACATCAAGACAATATCCCCAAAAATTCTAAATAAGACTGAGTATCTTAACAGCGAAGCTTAGAAGAACGTGCTTGGATTAATGTTGCTAGGTAATTACTAGATCTGTTTATACCGTTCTGGGGAATGAACACAGAAGAAGATAGAGCTATGTCTGGAATTTTGGTCAGTAAGCAGCAATTCTTATACTCCCTGTTGCTTAAAGATTTCTAGTATATTTTGGTGGTTCTTGCATACAGCTAAGACAAGAAGGAAAACAACAGTAGCAAAAAACTAATTAAAGATAAACAACAAAATAAGCAATTTCATCTCTTAAAACTGTTATTTCTGCTTTGCTGGTGAGATAAGGCACATGTGAACACTTGCATTAATTAAACTGTTAATATTACAACTTGGCTTCCTTTACAAGACTCTTCATTAAGCCTTAGTTCCCTCCTCATTTCTTTTGACTCCACAGCAGGTTGTATTTTTCTTTCTCCCACCAGCTGCTACCCACCACTGTATAACCATGAATTCCACATTAATGAAGAAAGTCCTATTCCCAATTCAGAACAACTTTTTGTTTACTTGCGTATGACAATGGAGGAAGCAGTGACAAAAGAGACAACCTTATGGTACTGTCAGAATGTATATTTGATAACATTTGTGACCTTGCGTTTGCTTTTCTTTCTGTGCTTATTTCATCTTTTATTCCTATATAGCCATCTGTGACCCTTACATAGAATATAAATCCTCTCAGGGTGTTTGTGCAGCAGAGAATACAACAAGGACACTAAAAATGCAACAGCTGTTAGGCACTATTTGAGTCCAAACGATAACAATACCAGTAGATTGTGTTTATATGTGCCTTGTGATACTTTACAATTTTTACTGCAAGGCAGAATTTACTGTGCTACCCCAAATATCTGTGTTCAACTCAGCAGCAGATAGGACGTGAGAAAAAATAAGATAACAAAAATGCTCATGCTGCCATGCTAATGTCATGCTAATTCTAGAAAACTGCTTTATTCTGATGAAACTAAAGATGTTTTTCTATTCCAGAAAATCTTTCACGAAGAAAAGTTGCATAGCTGCAACTAGCATTTGAACTATATGCACTCAACCATTTGTGGCCCGAATCCCTCACTCCTATGCATCTTTCCCTTCTCCTTCCTGTCTTTCCTTCTCCTTTGAGGTCTTTTCACATATCTGTCCTAAGAAGGGACAAAGTGGTACAGATGTTACATTTACATCTTTAAGGATGCAGGAGCTTCTAAGTCAGGGAAAGACAGATATATGAAAACCAGTCTGTACGTTAAAAGTAAATGCTGTCACTTGTGAAATACATAGCTGCTTTTGGAACTGCTTCCCCTTTCACAGCTGAGGTGGACAACGAGAAGAGCTGGGATGAGCAGAGAGGGGAACTCTGGACTCGGAGAGAAAAAGGAATGAACCTTAAGAAATCATGAAGGCTCACTGAAGAAACACTTCTTTCTTTTCCAGCGCCGGGAAAGCTGCCCAATATACTTAGCATTTATATTGCCTGGAAATTACATTAGAACATTTGGGAGAAGTTTTCTTAAAATATGGATGGTTTCAGGGCCAGATTTTTTGGAACCATACACATGCATGGTATATTTGAATATTGTGCAAATATTTATATGTGAGTAATGTACCAGTTATTTTTGTCGGTTGTGCTGAAGCGTTTGCTGCATAGACGTTTTGTTGCTCTGGAAATCTGGCACTTAACCAGTGATAAAATAGTTTTGCAGACCAGAATAGAGCACTTCGACTCAACTCTCACTTCTAGAGAGAATAATATTGCAAGTAGCAGCCATGTGATGCAGATGGACAAATTTATCTTCACGTCTCCGTTGTGCTTTCAAGTACTGAGATGAGAACATGCAACTGTCTGCTGGTGCGAAGGTGTTCTTTGGGGCCTTTGGCCAAAGAACCACACTCACTCCTTTCTAGATGTCTTCTGGAGTGGGAGAATAGAAGTAGGGTCACGACTGCCCAG
Source organism: Rynchops niger (assembly GCA_013400035.1). NCBI lineage: Eukaryota > Metazoa > Chordata > Aves > Charadriiformes > Laridae > Rynchops > Rynchops niger. Next base: position 14,644 of record VXBH01005212.1, read on the forward strand.
CTTTGCTGGGACATGCGTAAAGCTCTGTGGAGGAGCAGGGCAAGCTTCATGCTGCTCTTCGCGCTGCCAGCTCGGCAGCCACTGGGGCCAAGCCAGGCAAGATACATCAACATTTTTAAGAGAAACAGTGTGAAATGGTCAAAGGTTGTAATTTCCAGTCCTCAGGGATTAAAAAATTTCAAGTGTAAAATGTGTCGGAATTTTCTGAATATTCAGATTATTTTCTGAATTTTTCACTTTAATATAATAATAATTTTCAGAATGTTTCAGAATATTCGTACAAATGGACTATACTATGAAATGCTGTCCCTGTTTTTCTTTAGGCATGAAGCTCTGTTTCCTAAAGGCAGATGAGCCATCAGAGGCAGCGATTCAGAAAGGTCAGTTCAGTTTTCTAATTCAGAGCGGGAAATATTGACTCTGATATTCTTTTCACCTTTCGTGGCTAAACATCCTAATTATTTACTCCGGGGTTCATATTGCCAAGGACTGTACTTTAATTTCAGGACTTTGAATGGTAGCAAACTTCTGTGGGCCTGGGATAGAGATCTCCTTATATTAAAAAGAGACCGGTAGAAAGGCCTAGTTAAAAGGACATGGATACCCCCTTTTTAAGTCGCTTTGTGACTGCTGCTTTCTTTATCTCCCTGCAGATGACTTTTTGCATTGATCAGATAGAAACTGGACCACTTCACTTTTGTATGAACCCGATGCCAGAGGAGATCCCACCCTCTGTTTCACCAAGGGGTATTTCTTCTTCCCCCCATCCTTATGCTGATGCTAGAATGCGCACAGCCGTACCAGGACTTGTCACTTTAGCAGAGCTTGTAAAAAGAAATACAAAGCTCGTGGGTTTGTGTGGATCACAGGAAGCCACGTTACTAAAAAATAAAAAAAATATCATAGAACTATAGAATCGCCTAGGTTGGAAGGGACCTTTCAGATCACTGAATCCAACCATCAACCTAACTCTGACAAAAACAATCACTAAACCATATCTCTAAGCACTACGTCTACACGGCTTTTAAATACCTCCAGGGATGGTGACTCAACCAATTCCCTGGGCAGCCTGTTCGAATGCTTAATAACCCTTTCAGTGTAAACATTTTTCCTAATATCCAATCTAAACTTCCCCTGGTGCAACTTGAGGCCATTTCCTCTTGTCCTGTCGCCTGTTACCTGGGAGAAGAGACTAGCCCCCACCTCTCTACAACCTCCTTTCAGGGAGTTGTAGAGAGCAAGAAGGTCTCCCCTCAGCCTCCTCTTCCCCAGGCTGAACAACTCCTTCATACACTACATGAAATGCAGCAGTTTGTTACCAGCAAATACAGTTTTAAACTGACTCTTTTCTTTAAGAGCTAGGGGTCTTTTTAGCAGTTAAAAATGCAGGTTCAAATAATGTTTGAATTTTCCTAACTATATTAGAGAGAGAAGAGTTTACTTTCAAAATGCCTTATCCTACATCTTGAGTCAAAAGCAGTCTTTGACAGTGCCAAATTATCTCATTTCAGCTACAATATACTGCTAAAAGGAACAATCTAAACACTTGCACTAAATGTCAAAAACACTCTTTGCTTTGCAAAAAAAAAATCTCTTTGGCTTTATTTATAGAAATCACATGATAACTATAAGCTTTTTTACCTACTTTAAACAAAAATATATACTACAATGTGAATGGCAAATGGTTTAGAAAAAGCTAATTAACTTTCTCAATGACAACTTTGCAATGACAATGATGTGATGAAAAAATAGTCCATTTCAAATTTCCATATAGTTTTCAGTCAATTTTTAAAGTGGAGTTTTTAAGTGGAGTCTTTTTATTTTTATTAAAAAGTTATTACTTAAGGAAAGGAAGTTTGACTAACATGTGAAACCCCCTCACATACTCAATAAAACGAGTATGTTGCTCTGAGCGGTCTTCCTCAACTGGGTGCCTTCCAACCTGATGTGGAAGAAGAAGCCCTGCACAGGCAGGGCAGGCTCCCTCCCCTTTCAGGATGTGCCTCACTGCACAGCGATGGTGTCAAATAATGACACCCTCTAATGAATTAGGAAAAGAGCTTGAGGCAACCTAGAAAACATTCATGAATAGAAAAATTCAGCCAGGTGATATGTGATTGTGTGGTAACAACTTTACGGGACTGGAACACCTCTCATGAAGAAAGGTTGAGGTATTTGGGTCTTTTCAGTCTGGGAAAAAGACGGCTGTAGGGGGACCTTATCAACACTTATAAATACCTAAAGGGTGGGTGTCAGGAGGATGGGGCCAGGCTCTTTTCTTGGTGCCCAGCAACAGGACAAGAGGTAACGGGCACAAACTTGAGCATAGGAAGTTCCACCTAAACATGAGGAGGAACTTCTTTCCTGTGAGGGTGGCAGAGCCCTGGCACAGGCTGTCCAGAGAGGTGGTGGAGTCTCCATCTCTGGAGACATTCCAAACCCACCTGGACGTGTTCCTGTGCCACCTGCTCTGGGTGACCCTGCTCTGACAAGGAGGGTTGGAGTAGATGATCTCCAGAGGTCCCTTCCAACCGCCGCCATTCTGTGACTCTGTGATTCCAGTTGGTCAGTACCTGATGCAGAGTATCTTTTCCCACGCTGGGCTTTGCTGCTGACCTCCTCCGCCTGCCACCGGCGCTGTGGGGTCACTAACCACCGGCATACAGCTTAGCACGATTGAATCCTCTGAGCAGCAAAACTCTCTTCTTATAAAATAATCTCCCGGTAGCCTAGTAAAACAGGCTGCTGCTGGTTTTCCCGAGAGGCTCTGAAAACCAGCTGCCAAGTGAGGTGCAGAGTCCTGGGTGACCCTCCATCACTGGGATCGATACCGCTCCGGCCCCGGGTCCGAAGTGTTAAACGCATGAGTGACATTTTGGTCAGAAGGCTGTTCTGGCTGAAACGCTGGTGATGTTTGCTGTTCGAGGGAAATAAAGATGTCATTCGAAAACTGGAAGAGTCCTGACATCTGAGCGATTGAATTACACTGTGCCGGCGAGGTGCAGCAGGGAAACAATCAGCAAATAACCAGCCTTTCCAAAGAATACAGTGTATTTTTACAAGGTGTCTAAAACCTGCAAAATATTGCGGCCCTGCAATATAGAATATTTTATGGAGTGAAATCCAGCATTACCACGCAAGTCAGAAACATTGTAAAATACTTCAAAAAAGGAACTACATATTTTATTCATACAGGATGACATTATCTTAGCAGATTAGGTATAATTCTTGCTAAAAAAAGGATATATTTAAATATTTATATAACTCATTAATCAGGGAAGGAAAAAATATCTCCCTCAGCAATAAAGATTTGTGAATGGCTAATTACCAGAACGTATTAATTTTTAACAGATTAATTTTTTTACCATACATATCTAATATTTGGCATTCATCCTTGCGTCCATAGAAATTTCTGGATGTCTGCAATACTTGGAAAGGGAATTAATCAAGGCAATTACTCATTTTCAAAGAAGTAATTTATGGGAAAGGATTATATATCCTTTACATGTAAGCACAAAGGCTTTGCGTGTTTCTTCCCAGCTTACAGAACGATTTTGGACCCATCGTTTCCGCAGTCCAGGTAAAAGAGTTTTCCCTGCCAAACTACTTGATTTTGAGAGTGACTGCTTGTCAGTTGTTGTTTTTCTTGGAAAAACTTAAAGGATTCAAGCTTGATCTCAGTGCAGACTATTGAGGTGTGGTGGAGTTTTCCATCACAAGCAACTTGGAAATTAAGACTTGATGATTTTTCTAAAACACACCTTCTTACTCAAACACAAGTGTACTTAAAAGCAACTTTGGGCCAGCTTTGAGCAACAGGTCCATTCAGTGAGCACAGGGGTGTCTTCTGGCTATGCCACCTAGTAACCTAAATCACAAAATTAAATCAATTTAAAATTGATTTGTGCTTCCCAGGTAGGCCTACTCAATGTGTCTGCATTTTACAGCCAAGCTGACATTATGGGAAGGATGCAACTCCCCTGCAGCAGCCTTGCCTGCAGCATTAGTGATGTCTGTCCTTCTGGCCTTTGCTCCGAGCAATTTGCAGCGTGGCTCTTTGCGATCCCCTGCTTTCCTCTCAGGCCGGGGCAGCCTGCCATACCTCCCCACTTACTGCCTGGGAACCCTCACAGAGGGAGATGCGAGGGCAGACAGGGATGCTAAATGGAAAAGAGGCGTGCTTGACCGTTCTCGTAAGCAAACCGTGGCAACTAAAGTGGACACCATCCAGTATTAAATCTAGCCGCTTTTTTGAAAGTCTCTTCATCTCAGTGTTCAGCGCAGCCCCAATTCCCCGTCTGTGCACAAAGAGGGTTGGGTGAGAGGATCCAGGGAGCCCGCCAGCTTTCCTGGAGAGGTTCTTGACTATCTGCTTTACATGTTCTAACTGCAAAATATTTTTAAATGCTTGCACTTACTCACCCTGATCCTGCTGAATAAAGTACCTTGTACCGTCCTATTGTCTCGATTCCCCCCGCAAGGACTGCATTTTTCTAAAGGCTGTTGTCCCTGCCTATGCTTAGACGCCAAGGTCAGATGGCAGAAGTTATGACATAGGGATGAAAAACGGCTCTTTGCAAGAGTCATTGCAGTGACTTCCTGAAGACAAAGGCACAATCATCGGTTACTGTGAGCTGTTAAGACTCTCTTATAAAGTCACTGGAATGCATGCGGTTATTTGGTCCCTTAAAGGTTGCCTTGGTTTAGTAAAGAATGAGCATAAGCTTGTGCCCTAATATGCCGTTACAAAAGTTTTAACTCATTTTCTCGTTTGCAGTTTTCATCTTTTTGTTTTGTGTTTTGCTTTCTTTTGTTTTAATTCTAAAAACTAGGTAGTGCTCTTCTTAAAGGATGCAATGCTACTGCATGAACACATTTTTTGTATAAAGTGATTAAATTCATCTGGGATACTCAAATCACTTTACTTGTGTAAGTATAGATTATTCTTGCAGAAAAATATTTTTTCATCCTGCAGAAAGCTCACTTTGTTGTAACATGTCTCTTAGGATTTCAAATACTGGATGTTAGAAAAAAATTATCTGATAAATAAATGCTCTGGGCGAATGATAAGCATATAGGTAGTAGTAAACAACACAATTTTGTGAGATAAGAGATGGCTGAAAATTCAAGTTTTAGAAAAAACTGAGAGAACCAGTGTTCTAAGTGTTCTGTACCTTAATTATAAACTTAACGCATTCACAAATATCTGCAGTTTAGGCTACATAGCCCTGAGCTAACATGCAGAAAAATGTAAAATAAACTCTTTATAAATCCTGTTTATAAGAGCAGAACAATCTATCTTTCACTTTAGAAGCTGTAAAGGCCAGAAAGGATCAAGAAGCAAAAAAAAAAAAAATAAATGTATTTTTCTATAGTTCAATTTAGTAGCAAATTTAATTATAAAAAATCCACACAAGTTGTATACATGTAAATGAGATTCTCAAAAAAAAAAAATCCAACGTTATGTATTACTTATATAATTTTAGTACACTCTTCTCCTTTCTTTCCAGTTTGTCTTTGGGAGATGGATTTATCAACAATGTAAATGCAAGATAGGAAAGCCATTGTCCTGTGGTTACCTTTACATGTACAGGAATTGCTAGAGGTAAATTGTTCGAAACTGCCTTGATTGCACTTTCACCGTTAATTTTCAAATGTCTTCTTGGGAAATTTTACAGTTTTGTACTGTAAGTAAAATTTACTGCAGTAAAATACTGCAAAATTGCAAGGCTTGAAATGAGTTTTTGTAATTCAAGTGTTATTTTCCCAAGTTCCGGTCATAAGGAACGTATTAAAGTTATTTTCCCATTTTAGAGCATGACTCCAAGGGTTTGGTCTTTACTAAAAACTGTAAATAATCACTCAGATGTGCTTAAGTGTAGTCACATCAAAACTAAATAATGGTGAAAGGCTAATGTCTGAACTTAACAGCTGAAAATACAGAGTGCTATAAAGAAAAAATAAAGGTTAAAAGGAATACTATCTAAAGAAATGACAAAAGGCTGCCATAATGAAAATCAATTTGATTTGATACTATATAACTTTACTTAGGCATTCTGAAATCTCAGCCCCTTTGTTAGATAGAACGTGTCCTTCTTAAGTCTGTGCTGGTCTGGGCTGTTACTTTAAAGCCATTATTTTAAGGACTTCAGAGAGGTACAAAGAAAGTCCAAAGCAGGTCCTCCTGCAGAGGCAACAGCAGGTAATACAGAGCTTAACACAAAGTTCTCGCTGTAGAGGGGAGGACGAAGAGACACTTCCCCGCAGTTACTGATGTTACACATTTGGAGGGGTCCAGTATTCAGGTGTACTTACAGCACTTACACTAACTGTTTCACCCTTATTTTCATTTCCGCAGTCCAGTCTCTGCAGTCTTTCAGGTCACCCATCCAAATATCTTTATTTCTCAGTACCAGTAATTGCTCATCTATTGAAATTTAAGTCCTGCTTTGATCTTAAAAGTTTTGTATAATTTCACTTTTCCCTGTGTAAGGACACTCCTCTTAGAATCATAGAATCGCCTAGGTTGGAAGGGACCTTTCAGATCATCTAGTCCAACCATCAACCTAACTCTGACAAAACCCATCACTAAACCACATGTCTAAGCATTATGTCTACCTGGCTTTTAAATACCTCCAGGGTACCACCTTTTAAATACCTCTTATCGTCATGAAATCCACCCTTTTCTGATTTCATGTTCATAAACTGGTAAACACCTCAGAGATACCTCTCTAAGTTCTTCCACAACGCCTCAAGCTGACACTATTCCTCTGGTGTTTTACTGAGCGTGGTTTTCCAAGCCATGGCCTTTTTACATCCAGCTCCCATGTTAATTCCCTCATTAATTCATTCCACAGGCTGGGAGACTCGGGGGTGTTCAGCCTGGAGAAGAGAAGGCTCCGGGGGGACCTCAGAGGCCCTTTCAGCACCTAAAGGGGGCCTACAAGAAAGCTGGGGAGGGGCTGTTTGCAAGGGCAGGTAGCGATAGGATGAGGGGCAATGGTTTTAAACTAGAGCAGGGCAGGTTCAGATTAGACATTAGGAAGAAGTTCTTTACAATGAGGGTGGTGAGACACTGGCCCAGGTTGCCCAGAGAGGTGGTGGAGGCCCCATCCCTGGAGACATTCAAGGCCAGGCTGGATGAGGCTCTGAGCAACCTGATCTAGTTGAAGATGTCCCTGCTCACTGCAGGGGGGTTGGACTAGAAGACCTTTAAGGGTCCCTTGCAACGCAACACATTCTATGATTCTATGATCTGAAAGAACCACTGTCCATCTCGTATCTTCTCTGAGACTCAAGAACCCATGGAGCTGATACAACACCCCTTCATACCGTCTACAACCCATTCCCCAAATCCTTCTTTTCCATTACTTGAAAATTCCCCCCACGTCACTCAAGGGTGAGAGGCTTCCTCAGCCTTTTTACCACCTGCTCTGTTGCATTATAAATAAGAATAAGGCCATTGTTAGTGTAATCTTAGCAGTTATTTGGCACCAACCTGCAGAGATTAATGGAATCCATACAAAAATAGGAAGGAGTACAAACTTTCTAGCCAGACATGTGACACTGTTGGACCAGGCTTACATCATTTTTCATTTTCCACAAAAATGGAGGGAAAAACACTGCAACTGTTGAATGTCTTAAGACATACACAGTACATATACACATACATATGAAAGACCAGCTTTGCCTTGCAAAGCAATCAGTCTCTCGCAGGATAAAGCTGGCTTTCAAAATTCCAGCCAGGGACTTAAGGAAACTCAGTGTAAATATAAAACCCACCAGCTATTTTTGGGTATATACACATAGCACATTCATGTCAGCGAGTACTGGCAGATACAAAGCACACCAGTGTAACTGTTAGGTGATCTGAACTTCGAGTGACGGCAAGCAGTGGTTCTAAGTTGTTTTTTTCAAGACACTGGTCAGAGAAAGACAATTTGCTGCTGATCCCAAGAGAAAACTCATAAGCATCTAGGGATTTATTTGCTGAATTCACCTACAAATGCAAGTGGGAGTCAGAAACTCATAAAAAGGGTGAACGTTACTCTCCCCCATCGTCCATTACCAAGCTCTACCTCAAACCTTTGCATTATCCTTACCCTCTGTGGAGGAGAAGTCAAGACTCTTGTTTGTGACATGAACATGATATTTGAGATTTGCTATATCTAGGGCCATGGGTAAAGTTCTGACTGCTGTTCAATAATTTTCAACTTGCAGACTCATGGTAGTTTTTGCTTCCTATTTAAATGTAAAGGCAAAATTCAGCAATCTCCTGATCGTTCTCTACTAGAGCATTAGGAGTATTTTTCTCCTAACAACACAACATCCTTCCCTCATACTCGAATGTAGCCCTCAATCTAAACAATATTAGGAAACAGCTAGCGGCAATGCTGTTATCAATCTTTCTAGTAGTGCACAGCTGCTATCTACCTATTGGATTATTTTATCCTCTGTACTAAAACTGAGATTGGCATGGCTAAGTGTAAATCTAAATAAAACATATCTTTCCTTGAGAATAGCTATACGACTAAGTGAATGTTTCTAAGGAATCCAGTTTTTAACAGTAAAAGTTCTCTAACGCGTACCTGCGGAACCATACTCATCCAGTGAAAATATCTGAAAGTTCTTTTTATCCTTATCATTATCTATACCTCATGCTTTCTTAGCATCCAAATGGAAAAATATATTAAGGTGTCAACCTTATCTGACAGAGTGTCAGAGCTAATACCCATAACACCCATCTCTGAATATCAGCTCAATTTCTCCCACTGATAAAGTCTGATCTCTATCCACCAGTACATTAATTTCTTTATTTACTTGATGTGTTTAATCCAGCAGCTACGTTAGCACCAAAATTAAAAAAGGAAGAGAGATCTTACATGTCATGATAGAAAACTATTCCAGTTTCTGTGGGATCACTTTGTGATGACCAAAGCCTTGATTCTGAGCATTATTGTTAACAGTTTAGCTTTGCTTTTGCTTTTTTTTTTTTTTTTTTTTTTTTTTTTTTTTTGCGGGGTGGGAGTTAATAAAAGAGAGATTACGGATTACCAAGTGAAAGTCATGAATCTTCATTTTTATCTGAACACATAAAAACTATATAATCTGTTCATAAAGTAGACATTTTTCTTCCTGTTCACTGAAGGATCATCTCTAGTTTTCTCAGAACCGTATTAGACCTTGGGGGCCTCAATAAACAAGTAGAAAGTCTTACCACGTGTGCACTGGTAATTATACCTAAATGCCAAACACGATTTTCACTTGGCAAAACTTTCATTTAGAGCAATTTCCATTCACTTAACACCATCAAAGCAATTCAAAACTCCTTGTACTGCTCTGAAGATGCTTAAACTCAGAACAGTCTTTCCCATGTCTTGTACAGCCGACAGAAAACACGAAATTCTCATCTCGATAAGTTTTCTGGATGTATTTACTTAAGAGTCCTTGCTGAGTAAACTACTCTTACTGGGCTTAGGGACTTTCTTCAAGTCTAGTTTTTCAAAACAGCTTGAGGGACGGTATCGCTGTAACAGTCTGATTGAAAGCACGTACCAAATGTTTTCAGTAGAGCACTTGCGTGAAGCCAGGTAACTTTTAAATGCACAGATGAAGAGTGAGGCATCCATACAAGTTTCTTTAGCAGCATGTGTTGCACATTTGTCATGGTTTCAGCTGGGATGGAGTTAATTTTTTTTGCCAGCAGCTGGTGTAATGCTATGTTTTGGATCTGGGAAGGGAACAGTGTGATGGGGCACTAGTGGTTTTGATTGCTGAGCTCTCAAGGTCTTTTCTGTTCCTCACACCGCCCCACCGGCGAGCAGGCTGGGGAGGGGGACAAGAAGCCGAGAGGGCACACAGCAGAGCTGATCCCAACTGACCACGGGGATATTCCATGCCATGTGACATCATGCTCAGCAATTAAAAGCTCGGGGAAGAAGAAGGAAGGCAGGGACATTGGGAGTGATCGCGTTTGTCTTCCCAAGTCCCCATTACCCACGATGGAGCCCGGCTTTCCTGGAGATAGCTGAACACCTGCCCGCCCGTGGGAAGCAGGGAATGAATTCCTTGTTTTTCTTTGCTTGTGTGCGTGGCTTTTGCTGTACCTATTAAACTGTCTTTATCTGAACCCACGAGTTTTTTTTTCACTTTTACTCTTCCGATTCTCCCCCCCATACCCAAACTGGGGCGAACGAGCAAGTGGCTCTGTGTTCTAGTTGCTGGCTTGGGTTAAACCATGATGACGTTCAGGAGCAAAACAAAATAAACAAACAAAAAAAACATTTCATAACTTCCTGAACAATCATAACATCTCTACTGTTAAGGATTTTCAACCTATTGAATCAAAACAAATCTTTTTTTCAAATATTTGAAAAAACTTATCCCCCACCCCAGTGAACCCTGTTTACATGGAAAATTATAATTTTCTGTAGTAGCTTGTACCATCTGTGGTGTTTTCAAAAGAAGTGTGTGAGAAAAGGAAAAATTTAAAATTACTATTCATTCTTCTCATGCTTATAAATAGGAAATACACTTTAAAAACAAAAAATTAGAAAAGAAAATCCATGCCAGAAAAATGCAAACTCCAAAAAGATCATTTGAGAAAATATAGAAACAAAACACATAAAACGACTGTTTGCTATGGAAGCATTTACCCAACTGAAAAAATATTGTCCAAAGAAATGTTATAGTCTTACTCAAATGACAAAGAAGCCTTGAAACCTTAAATATTCAGAATCCATTTCAATAACTTCAGTAAGCAAAAGTAGATTTTAATGGTGTTTTATTTTGGTTTAACAAAATGAAGCAAGACTAAGCATTTTGGTTTCCTTTCATTTTATAGAAAAAAATTATCTATTAATTTCTAATCCTAATCTAAATTTTGGATTTAGATTTAGGATCTGATGCTGACTTTGCTTAAGAGCAATCTAGAACCGCGGGACCTGTGAAAGCTGTGTGATAAATAAATAAATAGTTTTATTCTCCAGACCAAAGTTGCATTTCCAGGACATTTACAGAAAGCAATAAAGAAAGATTCCTTGATCTAAATCTAGCTGTATTTGCAGATATGTACAAATGCAAATACACACAGTGTATTTATGATGTGACTATAATGTATACATATATTTTAAATGAATATGTGCCATTATTATTGAATATTAATTTCAGTCATTTTCAGATCCTTTTATTTCAGTAATCCTCTATTTATTCAAATATTTAAAATGGGAAGTCCCTAAGTTTGAAGCTGTACCATTTCCTTCAAATCCAGCTCTTCTGTCTTTTGGGTCCGCCTTTAGTTCTGTATAAAGGCTCAGCTCCGAGGCTGCCTGGCGGTACTCTGCTGGGCACAAGCACCAGTGCAGAAAGGAGAGCATTCCCTGGAGCTCTGTACTCTGTTGAGTTGAGCCATAGCAGACAGGTAGCACACATTAGCTGTCCCGTAATAAAGCTGAGCCAAAAAAATGGCTAGATAAACCAAAAGAAAAGACTTGCTTAGATCGGTAACACCACCTGTAATCCTGCCACTGCCGGTTTGGGGAAACATTATTATAATTTGTGTAATAACAGCAACGTAGGATGCAATTAAGGCAGTGCATCTGCAACGCCGTTATTTTAAATGTTATGCCATTAACGGTAAAATGTTGTAGAGCACGCACAGGTGGGAAGGTGAACGAGGAATAGTTTTTGGTGAAGACTGTCCCCGAGTAGTAAGTATGTTGGTATGCTGAAGTGGTACAACAATCACAGTCAATGCAATAACTGCAGATTTATTCCAAGTGGTGTAATTGCACTACACAAAGCACTGTGGCGCACAGATTTGATTTCACTGCATTTAGCGCGTCATGATTACTGGGCTGTTTTCAGGTATATTTTGTCATCTTAGAAAGATGATAGTGTGCATAGGTGGGTAGAGAAGGACTAGTCATTTTAACTATTACGTGTATTGGTTTAAGTCCAAGAGATTCACAAGTTAGCAAATGTAAACTAAAAAAGAAAAACTGGAAATCGATGGTGTACTACAAAATTGGTGAGTGTTTGACAGGATGGTAGCAAAATGTTCGCTGCTTGCAGATATGATTCTGCACTGTCTGGTACGTATTTTGAAAACTGTTAGTTTTTTAGCAAATTATTGATGTGCCAAACAATTGAATTTAATTACCCAGTTCTTAAAGTCAATTTTTTTCCTACTGTCTGTGAGCCTTACAAGGAAAATAATTTTTTGAGGTTACGGTCAGAGGACATCCTTTTTCATTTATACGTGCTATTCTTTGCAGTTATATTAATCCTTAAAGTGGGATTAGAAAACTTGAAATATATTTTTTAAAAAATCATTACTTCCTACATCTGAATATCCATATTGAAAATCAGATTTACAGGGATATTTTGTTATTATATTTACGCCACTTTGAACCAGATTTTCAAAAGAGCCGTTACTTGCTTACTAGTCATACTTGATATAAGGAAAAGTATGTTTTTAATTATAATGAACTATAAAGGAAATTAACATCTACGTTTCAACTACAGACAAATATCACAATAAGTAATGAGGATAACACAGCAATCAGGAAATTAGAAAGGAAAGACCCTGACCAATTTTTGTAACCAGAAAGTAGAAATATAAAGTTCACAGCGAATTATCATTCTGAAATTTTGATAGTTGATATTTTATGGATGACATCTCAAAACGAGTCATCACCTCCATTTGAATTAGTCTATAAACAGCAATAATGGGACACAGGCTGCCTGCTGTTTGGTGGATTAAGAGACATTCTGATCCAATTAAGAAATATTACAGCTCTGCAGCTCTTACTAGAAAATATCTGGTGTTTGATTTAGGACTGGGGGACATTTTGAAGAAGCTGATCTGTGTAGAAAATCAATTCAAGTAGCAGCCTGGGAAAAGCTGAAATTAAATGCAAACCTTTAAGTATAGTTTTGGGAAGATTTAAGAGTGCTGCACTTAAGCAGAGCTGTGCGGCCCTGGATAAGCTATTCTTTGTAACTTTAATTTTATGCTTTAATGACCATATAAATTAATAACTTTTTAAAGGACATGTATACACTACTGTGTCCTATTTTCCATGGAGCAAAATTCAACTGTATTTTCCAGGAGCAAAATCCAAAAATAAAAATAAAAAAATAAAAAACCCAAACCAAAACCCCACAGACGCCAAAACATGGAAAAACTCAAATAGGTATTTATTCCTTTGGGGAAAAAATAAAATTGAAGACTCCCAAACCCCAACCTTATATTTAAATATTAACATTGTATTTTCCATGGCTTTTGGATATGTAATTAGGGTAATTTTTACCCCACAAAATACATCATAGAATCATAGAATGGTTCAGGTTAGAAGGGACCTTAAAGACCATCCAGTTCCACCCCCTGCCCTGGGCAGTGACACCTCCCACCAGACCAGGTTGCTCCAAGCCCCGTCCAGCCTGGCCTTGAACCCCTCCAGGGATGGGGCAGCCACAGCTTCTCTGGGCAACCTGGGCCAGGGGCTCACCCCCCTCACAGGGAAGAATTTCTTCCTAATATCTGATCTAAATATTTAATCTAATTTAGTCTCTTTCAGTTTAAAACCGTTTCCCCTTGTTTTGTCACTCCCCTCCCTGATCCAGAGTCCCTCCCCATCTCTTCTATAGTCCCTTTAGCGACTGGAAGGGGCTCTAAGGTCTCCCCAGAGCCTTCTCTTCTCCAGGCTGAACACTCCCAACTCTCTCAGCCTGTCCTCACAGCAGAGGGGCTCCAGACCTCTGAGCATCTTCATGGACTCCTCTGGGCCTTCTCCAACAGATCCACGTCCTTCTTATTTTGGGAACCCCAGAGCTGGATGCAGCACTGCAGGTGGGGTCTCACATTGAGCAGGACTGCTACTTATCTCAGAGTACTACTAAACTGCCAAATAATCATCCTGAATATTATACTGCATCTTGAGAAAAGAGTCACTTAACTGTAATTGAAAATAAAATACTTTAGAACAAGCAGCCAAAGGCAAGCAGATAAAACTGAAATTAGCAAGAGAGTTAAAGAGCTTTCCAATATGCTGATGGATGAGCAATAGATGGAGGTGTCATAGGCTGATAAGTAATCAAATCACTGGCTTCAACTGCAGCAGCGGCAAATACTAATTACACCAGTCACAAACTTTTGGTGGAAGTGGAATTACATAGCTATATACAGACACACATACATGTTTCATTAATAATGACTTGATATGCACTTTCATAAATTATATATTAATAACCAGTATAAATATTGTGGTGAGATTATATTTTAAATAATAATATATGAACAGTGTTTCATTTATTACACTATACACAGGTCTCAGAGCAGTGAAAGTCTTGTATCCCAGCATATCATACTTTGTCCTCAATTTCTTAAAGATGAAGCTGTCATTTTAAGCTTTATAACACCATCTTCTTTCAGGGATCTCACACTGATAGACTGCAAGTAAGAAACTGATAGCCAGCTGAATAGAGAACATCTGGTTGGTTCCGACCATTTTTCCAGTATTTATGTTTGTAGACTTTCTACAGCAGTAACTGCAGAAAGATGCCTGGGAGATATGTTTTCACAAAAGCCTTCACATTTCTCACTGGCCTTTTTTCCCTCTTCAGGCACAGAGATGCACAAATCGCATGCTTCATATTCCTTGATGAAATTATTTGAGGGTATAGATGGATAGCCTTCCGGAGCTATCTTTTCTGACTGAACACAGCACAGGTGCCACTTAAATGCAGTGAGTATCACCATAATATTCAGGAAGCATTTCATGCATTTAAAACTCTTTTCTTTTTAAAGATACGGTAAACTATGGTTCCAGTTGCTTTATGATAACAAAAGCTCAAGATGGGTTGAAAATCATCATGACTGAGCATAAGTAGGAAAACAATTTTCTGCCAGTTTCACGCCTTTATTTCATTTTGACTAGGTAATTTTGAAGACATAGGTATCGGTTTAAAAAACAAAAGCATCCCTTACTCTTTCTGCCTAGAAAGACCTAGAAAATATTCACAGCTTCTGATGAGGTTAAAAAAGCTGGAGTAAAAAAAAAAAAAAAAAAAAAAAAAAAAACAAAAAAAAAAAAAAAAACAAACAAAA
>VXBH01005212.1:29784-56708 GCA_013400035.1 Rynchops niger
AAAAAAAAATCCCTAAAATTATTTTTATAGCTTAGCCTGCTCTTGGAAACTGCGGATGCAGCTGTATTTTGGAATTGTAATTCTGCGAAGGAGGATCCCCTTGCAGTGGACAGTCAGTCCTCCCCTATGTAGGACCTGCCAGACCTCCCACTAGGTTGGCTGAAGTCAGCACTAGCTGATGGCACCTCACAGTGCTTCAGCAGGTATCAGGGCTTCCACAAGTGCCTTTAATTCACCATCTCAGTGATATTCAGCAAGTGTGGCAGAGAACACGCCTTCACTGCCAATACCTTCATACTTCATACTGCATCAAAAGAACTGTGGCCAGCAGATCAAGAGAGGTGATTCTCCCCCTCTACTCTGCTCTCCTGAGACCCCACCTGGAGTACTGCGTCCAGCTCTGGAACCCTCAGCACAAGAGGGACATGAACCTGTTGGAGCAGGTCCAGAGGAGGGCCAGGAAGATGATCAAAGGGCTGGAGCACTTCTGCTCTGAGGACAGGCTGAGAGAGTTGGGGTTGTTCAGCCTGGAGAGGAGAAGGCTCCGGGGAGACATTAGAGCCCCTTCCAGTACATGATGGGGGCCTACAGGAAAGCCGGGGAGGGGCTGTTTGCAAGGGCAGGTAGCGATAGGACGAGGGGCGATGGTTTTAAACTAGAGCAGGGCAGGTTTAGATTAGACATGAGGAAGAAGTTCTTTACGCTGAGGGTGGTGAGACACTGGCCCAGGTTGCCCAGAGAGGTGGTGGAGGCCCCATCCCTGGAGACATTCAAGGCCAGGCTGGATGAGGCTCTGAGCAACCTGATCTAGTTGCAGATGTCCCTGCTGACTGCAGGGGGTTGGACTAAATGACCTTTAGAGGTCCCTTCCAACCCAACACATTCTATGATTCTAAACTCCTCGCACTCTCCAATTTGATCTCCAAGCAGAGGACTGCTCAGAGACTGGAAGAAGTATGTAGTCTTTAATTAAAAGGACAGAATTTTACTTCTGTGTATGTAGAAGTAATACTGCGTAGCTGGTGATTTTAAACAAATATTAGGACTGACCAAGCTACTGACTGCAAACTGATAAAGCTGAAAATAGGTTTACTGAGGAAATAAACCCAATTTCATATTGTTTGCATGTGCTGGTTTCATTTGGAACCTACTATAGCAAATTGAAATATTTCCCCTATAAAATTCTTTCCCAAGCTTAATATGCAATCTGCTTCTTAAAGCATGAGATTTGATTATTCCTACTTGTTTAGATGCACATGTGACTAGCTAGCATGATGTAAGTGGTCCTTCACAGTATTTAACTCAGCATTTGACCTTCCAAAGAAACTGTGCACAGATGCTCTGTGCAGTGGGTAGGATAATATTCCTGTTCTTTTGTTTAAAATTTGCTGCTTAACTTAATTCTAGCATGCTACTATTTTAATTTATTTTTTTAAATGTGGTTATTTGTGGGAACAGCTGAAAAAAGGGAAGGCTGATTTGTTATGTCTATGTATTGTCCTAAGGAATAAATTTCATGTCTAAGGAGAAAGAGTAATTGTTCAAGTAGGTGATTTAATTTCATTTCAATTCTTTTTTTTTCAGAGGGTTCTCACTGCAAAAAGCAGTAGGCTTCACAGAAGCAGAGGCAGCCACACTTACTGCCACTGTCAAAAAGGTCAGAAATGATGTTTAGGAAACAGAAATGGAATCAAATCCCAACTCTGGATTAAGGTCAAGACACAAATTATCTCATGGTTTAATTTTCAGGGATTCAAAACTTTGATTGATGGCTGTGTCTGCATATTTTGCTATGAATATCTTGCTCAAAACGGGAAATTGTGCTCTTTTATTCCGGGGCTAACCCTGTTGTATCTAGTAGAAATCACAGTCTGGCTGAGCAGCTCTGGCTGTGTGAAAGCCTGCTTTCTCCAGCGGGTTTTCACAGAGTGAATGAATTTTTCAAAGCAGAGAGAAAGAGAAAGGATGTTATGAGCTTTATGCAGAAAAGCAGACAAGCAGACTACAGGGCTGCTTTCAGCAGGGAAATCTGATACAAAGTACTGTATTTGCTCCTTTGACTTCTTTCCAAAGAAAAGTCAGTAAAATATTATATTATTTTTATAGGTCCAAAAGACACTATTCAGCATTGTACCTTATCTCTATCTACCTGCCTTAATAGACCAACTTCTTTTGTGGACTCCCTGAACTGGCATGAGATACAAGGAAACCGGGGATCTCAACATCAGGGACACACCACTGGGGATAGGGTTGCATCGTAGGGATGCTGTGAGGCAGCTACCCCTCTTTTTCACGGTTGTACTAAAGGCATAGCTGGTGTTTTCACTGACACCATCATGCTCACCCATTTATTTTACTGTTATCGATCCCTTTAAACCTTCTATCCATTTTTGTTGTTTCCCTCTCCTCTTTCTACCAAGGATTTTGTGCGGTTTGGCAAGTCGGGGTTTTTTTGTGCCACGAAGCTCCATGTGCTGTCTCAGCCAGCTGGTTTTCTCTCTGGACTTGTGGAGATAATCGTTTGTGATTGCAACAACGTGGAGAGCTCCGCTATGGAAATGCCACTCAGCAAGCCTTACAGGTACAAAATGGTTTTTAATTAGTGTGCATTTCACATACAGATTGCATTATCCCACATGCCAAAATGGTTCTGTTACGGACAAGTATTTTAATGTAGTAACAGTGGATTCATACGGGGGCTATTGAGGAAAGAGTACTGGAGAAATGTCAGCCATTAGGAAACCAACAAAAACAATAGAGTCACTCTGAGCTTCTGCTCACCAGCTAAGGTTATTTTATTTGTCAACATTCATAATTCTCCATTAGTGCCACGCTAACACTGTCTTGCCCACTGGAATTACGTTAGTGCTGCATATGAGCTAGGCAAGGCAGGCTGCAGCACTCCGTATTCACAGCGTAACGCATCGAAACGAGCGGCTGTTTCACCGTCAGCCTCAACACGGCAACGATTTTATCTGAGATATCTTTTCCAAGGTCACGCAAGAAAGGCATCTTTGTGCTAAAAACAGAATCCAGATGTCATAACATAATCAGCCAGAAACATTTCTGTAGACCCTGCTCCTACTAGCACATCACCAGGTGAGTGCTTGGTATCCCTCGCTCACGTTTTCAGCCCAAGCCTTCCCTTCCCCTCCATCGCCTCACGACTTTTTTATGGCACCCATCAAGTGGTCCGAGCTTCCAAAACCTGTCCAAGTCTCCCCCTTAGGTGTGGTTAGGTAAGGGATGGGCTGAACAGCCCTGGAGATGCAGCTCGGCTGCGTCCTGGGGGAGCAGGGCTGGCCTCCGCCGCAAAGCTCTGATGGAGTGGAGCGCGTTCACTGTTTGTAGAGCGTGTTTGCGCTCTGTGTATCAATGTCAGACCCCAAACCGCACTAATCTAAAAATAAACAGAGGGAATGGATATTAAACGTGCGTAGCAGTCACTGGAAATCACTAAAGAGTATTTGTAATAAAATGCAAGGGATTTACCATTCCCATTAGAGTTGATATCAGCTCTGTGGCTAGAAATCCAGGCACTAATGCTCCTAAAACTAAACCGCTCTCCCATTTTCAGTACCATTCTAATAAAATCCAAATGAAGTGATTTAACTGGAAGCCATCCGCAGTGTCACTGACATGCTGCTGTTGGTTATCCCAGGATGTGCAGTATCAACAACTGGGCAGCAGCACTGAGTGCATGGACAAAATCCAAAAGCCTTTTTTTCAGTGCTTAACCACAGAGGAAATACAGCCTTCTCCCTTGTACAACACATACTGAGCTATAAGGTTGCCAAAATAGCTTGTTATGCGGAAACCCTGTGCTACCAGAAGATAAAAACACTGAACTAATTGTTTGTATTAGGGCCTCTAGGCCCTGTGGCATTTTATATGCAAATACACTTGGGCTTACATGTGTATTAAGTCAAACCGATGAAATTATCACCGTAGAATGAGCTGAAATGATAGAACATTCCCTTTAATTTGAAAAGGACTTGCAATTCAGCACTTCCATAGAAAGCTAATTGAAATGCACTTACGCTGCTGAAAAGCGGCGATAAATTTATGAAATGCACACAATTCTTTTTAGCTGTCAAAATACTTAAAATCATACGCTGTAGATAGATAATTAACCATCTAGTACGATTGACGACACATGATTTAATTTAAGAGATGAGCCCAAAAGAATCACTACCTGAAATACTACCCGAAGATGAGGCTGTGGAAATAAAGATGTAACAATTAAAAAGTGCCTCTCGAACAAAGCGTGAAAGCATGTGCCTTTCTATTCTAAGCATATTCTAAGCATATACCTAATTCTAAGCGTATGACTACACCAGTAGCTTCACCATACTAACGACTTGTACAAGTTTTTAGCAAGGTCTTTAGCAGGGTTTAGCAAAGTGCTGGAGGAGCTACTGAGACAAAACCCTCACTGCATGATTTAGCAAAATTTCAATCACAGCTTGCTTTCTGCGAACACAGGTTCGCTATTTTAATGGATGCCTTGTACCACAAGGAAGAAGGGAAAGAAGAAAGGCAGAAATAATGAAAAAGAAACTTAAATTACAGTGAACTTTTCACCTGATATCAAGTCCATGCCAAATCAAAATGCATAGTCCTAAATAATTTACTGGCCGTAACAAAAAGCACACTTTTTTTTCTTACAAAGTATATTTACCACTATCCATGTGATATTTTATAACAAATTTTTCAGATCAAAGGAATTGTACTGAAGTGTGACGAGTAATCACTTGTCTAGGTTAGCAAAAACATACCAGTGTTATACTGAAGTTATTTAACTGAAAAAAATTGAAATATTAAAAGTATTAATGCTTCTATTTCCACAGAAACATTTTTTTCTTCTGTTTTTGGTTCTGTTGACGTATTTGCTCATACCTCTATATAAAGGGAAAGAAAAAGGAGGAAAACAGACTTCAACTCATCGCACCACTTGCTGTATTTCTCCTTTACTATCTGACAACAGAAAACGAAATGGGAAAATAGTAAGTGATAAGGTTTTCCACTGAAATGGCTGATGTTGTGCTAGAAAGTATCAGAGTTCAAAGAAATAGTTGCAGCAGAGAAAAGGGAGCTTTTGGGGAGCTTCAGGAAAGCCTGAAGCAAATATTTGAAAGTGTTTTTAAAATTAGGTGGAGATACTGCTTTTTTTCTTTTCCCCGTACATATAATTTGCATAACAGGTGCACAAATATAGTACTTACTATATAAATTAAAGAATCCAGTGTTGTGAATTTTCATAATATTTCTGTGTTTGTTTCTCTTCCCTGTGCCTATATAAAGGGTATTTGGACTTTTTTTTACTAAATGGCATGAAGCCAGTATGGACAACATCAACAATCAAGATGATCTCCTAATATATATAGAAATGTCAAATACGTAGGTCAGATATTTTAGAATGGAGTCTAACAAAATGGGATTCTGTATTTTTTATTATTTTCACCACATTTGCTTTGTGGCTGAAGTGTATGGGATGGGACCACTGATGTGAAAAATTCAAAGGACAAGGTTTCAGAAAACATTTTTTCAGTGTAGAAGACTGAATGTAGGGAATAGCATATGAAAAAGAAAGGAACCAATAACTAAATGTATTTCTCATATTTAGACAAACAGAGCATTAGAGGGAGCAATTCTGGAGATCAATTCCTGAATATCCTTTTTTTCCTGCTTAACACAGAAATTCTTCTGGGCTTTGTATGAGCGTAGGGCTACAAAGGACTTTGTTGGTCAAGTCCAATCACTGCAATCACAGGCACTCATATTTATTTCACCACAGTCCAAAGAACGTTCAATGCCACCTGCTCAACAAGCTTCAGAAAAACCTTTCATGCCTTGTGAAAAGCTTAAGACTCTTCCACTGGAAGGCCACTGAAGAACCCAAGGCTATAAAATGGCTAAAAAACATAAAAGAGAATAGAAAAGACCAAAGACAGTTACAACATCAGGGATAGTTCAAAGTGGTGGCTAGAACATAGCCCATCTGAAACAACAATGTTTAATGTAAGACCCTATCTTTACTGGTGTTTTAGGTATGTATAAGGAGCTGAGAGGAGGGGAAACTTCTGCACTTGTAATGCAAGATTGTTTTCCATGCTAAGAGCAGTAATTACTCCCTAAACTCAAAAGGTTACTTGTTGTCTATTGTACTACGTAGTAATTCAGTGTTCTATCAAAAACACCTTTCTAGTTTTCAGGTTTAGTAGCACCATTTTGTTTTAGATTTGCCTCATCATATAGAAAATGTTTAATTTCTGGCTATTGCTAAGAAAATTTGTCCCAAGTCACAACAAGAGAAGACGGACTGCCATTTAACTTTTCCTGAATATCATCTCAAATGTAAATTTTCAATATTTTCAGAAGGATTGCATTTATTTCTCTTTTATGTTTCATTTCGTAGACATTCACTACTAAACTTCAGAAGCAGTATTATAAACATGGCCACGAAATCCAGAAGTACCTAGAACATCAGATTAATGTGGCTAAAATTCATGCAATTCTACAAACGTATGACTATTTTGCAATGCATTAAAAATGCCAAAGTCCCTGAGTGACTTCTGTTTTGTAGACCAACATGATGAAAAACGGTATAAGGATAAAGACTACTCAAGGACAGGAGTGAAACACAGTTAAGATGCTTTATTTACAGTTTTCCTCCAAAGAAGTGAAGCGTGAAGAAAAGGAAGATGAAAAGAATGTTAAGTTTTACTTTACCTTGAATTTAGTGAAAGTAGTCGGTGTGTTTAAAGTAAGCGATGTGTACTTATATTCCTTTCATGACCTCCAGGACAATTCCGCTGCCCAGAGATTACATGAAGGAAAAGGCAGACCTGTATCAACTCTGACTTCCAGTTTCCATTGAAGAACACTCCTAAGTCTTGGATAGGTAGCCAGTCTCCCAGATCGAGAGTTGAATTTCATGTCCAGCTGCCCACCCTTAATGGCAGAGCAAATTAAAAAATCGGTCATCCTCAAAGTTTGTGTTTGACATCCAGATCAAAAAGCTGTGGCTTAAAACCATTTCCACCTTGGTATTATTTGAAAATTAAATGTTTTTCTATATATATTTTTCTATGAACTCACAGTCCAGTTATGCCCACAAGGATCTGAGCTATATTGGTACATAAAGTTGATAACATTAAGGAAAAACAGAAAACCAGGGTATTGAAAACACAAGTCAAAGATCATACCAGCATGCCCTAACATAATATTATTTGAGTTTTGTTATTTTTTCATTTGAGTTGGGAAGAAAACATTCCCTGAAGCAAAATAGCAGATACTCTGGAAGTGAGAAGCATCCAGCGAACCAATCTATGTATTATNTTCTGGGAAAAAAAGGAAAAAAAAAAATAAAAAGGAAGACCATTATTACTCTTAGTCAATAATAATCTTTTCAAGCTGTGAATTCTAGGTCCCACCCAGAGAAAGCCCATCTTCACATGTATATAAATACATAAAAATGTATTGGAACACAGAAGAGGTAGGTTTTTTAAGAACCTATTTTACAGAACCTATATTAATATTATTTTAATAAATGTAACTCGTGAATATTTAATTTCCTATGTCTTCCTAGCAAATTCAAAAAGGGATTTTAAAGCTACTCAGGATATCTCAGACTTCATTCCGAGGAACTGAATTGGGTTTTTTGCAGACGTTTTTATTTT
The DNA here is from genome assembly GCA_013400035.1 of Rynchops niger. NCBI lineage: Eukaryota > Metazoa > Chordata > Aves > Charadriiformes > Laridae > Rynchops > Rynchops niger. Next base: position 37,467 of record VXBH01005212.1, read on the forward strand.
TATGAAATGGTTTCCTTTTTACAAATTTAACACAAGTAAATCAGATCTTGATTCTATTTTTAAGCCAGTTAATTATGAACATTGACAAAAAGAATACTTACTATTTCTTAAGGTATTTTAAATAGAAATTATTAAGATGTTTCATTTATTTCATTACTGATAGATTGAAATTTATAAGCAAACATACATTTCCTGCAAGCTCAATTGTCATTATTAAGGTATAAAACTGAGACCTTTATTTAATTACATCATCCATACCCATCCAATCATTTAATCTTGTCTGTAAATATGAAAATTATTCCAATATCAAACCTTATAGTTCTTTATACTTGAAACACAATTGCTTTAAAAAAATAATAAAAAGAGAGAGATTTAGTTATGAATATCACTTTAAAACATTTTGGCAAATATATTTTTTGTTGGTTTTTTTTTTCCTACAAATTCTGTTATGCCGCAAATTTTAATATGGCAAGAGAGGAACAACACCCTATACACAGAGTCAGGAACTTACAGTTATTTTCAGTAATGTGCCAGTGGTCTAATCAGAATACAAGCAGCTACCACTGTTAAAGGCGATACCAACACTTGTGGTCCACGTTAGCTACTTTTTGCTAATTACTGATAAAAATACAGTTATAATTGTTGCACACGGACTTCCTAGCATCTGCCCCTCTTCTCTGCTGTTATTGTTAAACACCCAGAAAAGGCAGAGGCTGAAGCTGAGGGCCCTTCTTCCGCCGATGAGCGTTGGGTGAGTCACCTTCACCAGGAGGAGCAGACAGCCCACGGGACGTGGGCTGGTGTGTAGGGGTGCTCTTCCACTTTGGTTCACTTAGCAACACTTTCCAACATTTTCAAGAAGTCTGATGCTGACACTGATCTGTCTGTAACTTAAGTTATGCAGCGATTACTTCTCTTTACTGAACATGGCGTGGTTTTGCAGGGTAACAACTGCACAATAGCACAAAGCTGAGCTGAAACTAAGAACAAGTCAGAGGTTAGTCATCTGAGCGCTAGACAACTTTGCTGTTACATGCAGGAAAAGCTAGACAAGAGGCGTCTAACCACTGGGCAATATGCTGTTACAGCTGAAACCAAACTAAAACAAGCTGAGGCCAAGTCAAGTTGAGATAATGCCTGGCATGTCCTTATGTTGCTTCGCTAGCGCAAGGCTTGTGCTAAGCAGTGGTAACACCTTATGTGCTGTTCTCCTGGGCTATTGGGTATGCTTGAAAAATAAAGTAATTTTGCTCTAAAACCCCGGTTTTGGGTTACCCTACGTTCATGCAAGTATTGAAACTCATCATGGGTCAAAGGTGCTATGGCTCAGAATTTGATTTTCACTTATGTTCATAGGAGCAATCACTGGTCATCAGACAGGGTACGTCATTAGACTATTCAGGGGCATCAATAACATCAAGTCAGGTCTGGCAATAGCTATGTAAGGTTGAATTCACAAACCGAAGGTTCTTTACTCAGGGAGAAATCAGCAAATGCTTTGAAGATTAATAGATCCCCCTCACGGTAGAGTGACAGGATGTGTTACTATAATGCGAGCGGTATCTCCAGGGACCATGTGACTCTCCCTGCAAGGTAATCGATGTCTCCAGTGAGGCAACAATGGCTTCTGAACTAAATTTAGAAACTGTATCACTGATAAAGAACCTTCAGTGTATTCCTATTATTTCAAATACCAAGTTCTAAGTTCTCTAAGTATTTATTATTGCAAGATCCAAAGAATAGTTTATACTAAAACAATAATAAAAGGCTCATAGACTTGAGACGTAAGTTGGGTGACATTGACAATTTCTGTGTTTTATATGGTGCAAGTAAGATTTTTCTTAATCACCTTTAGACAGCTGGTGAAATAAAGCATTTAGTCAGTCAATCAGTGAGATTTGGGCTTTTTTTTTTTTAATATTTGTGTAGTGAAAAGAGTGAAATGTTAGTGTGTGTAAGTTTTGGTTAGGATTACTTCAATGGCATGTATTTTACAAATCACCTATTGTTGCATAGCACAAGTTTTTTGTGAAAAAGAAGTTTTCCTCTTATGAAAACTATTTTCTGGTTCCAGAACTATTTTTACAAGTCTTCAGTAGTGAATAGCTCACTGAAAGCGATACAGCTTTGCAATTATTGGGTGATTTCGTCTTGTTTTGTTTTGTTTTGTTTTAAATTCTGAAATAAAGCAGAAGAACCAAGATACTCACAGGTCAAGAGACTCTCAGGACGTGTCTGCATTAGTATTTTACTTTGAATAAGGAGTGTGCTTTTGAAAAGGATCCTGTTTATTCTCACAGTGTACCTGTATTGTGGAACTGTGTCACAAACTGGGTCACTACCAGTGAAACTAAAGAAGAAGATCTGCTTCCTATTTTCCAATTAATATGCTCCACTATTATTTTCTGATTGCTAATGGGTTCTCACAGTACAGGATCGGCTGTGATTAGTTCAAGATAAACCCCTCAGAACGCCTAGAGAGTGGATTTGGGGCACAGAATTCCTATAGAGTGTATCTGGGGCACTTGACACAAACAGTCCTGCGTCAAAGTTTTGCTCCTGCTGGTCTGGGCCAGGTGCTACTGAGAACCTGGCTTGAGGCGTCAACGAAACTGAACAGGAAAGGAGGAATTAGTGGCTGGACAACTGCCACAATCACTTCAATCCAGTCCAGTCACCTCCTGGCCAGATCCTGGATGTGAATTGTTGCGTTTTTTGGATATAAGACTTCTATTGTCCTGTCCCACTGGATCCCCAGTTTTGACAAAAGTTTCTTCTCTGGTGTGAACAGACATTAGTAGTACAAGAACTGAGAAATCATGCTAACTGAGAAATCATGCTACATTTTGTATGTTGAAAAGCGGTAATAATATCATTTTTAAATTAAAAAAAAAAAAAAAAAAAAAAATGAATATACCGATGCTNAGTGTATCAAACTAAAGGCAATTAAACCTCCCTGAGGTTATCTCTGGATCCATGAATGAAATCCTGATCATGTTGACTGAAGTCCATCAATTCTTGCCACTTCAGCTGAAGCGCAGAGTGCCCTAGAAGAGACCTGACAGCCAGAAAAGTGAAAACCCTGTTAGTCAGCATCTCCCCAGCATCACCAGCCTCTCTTTTCTCATTGTGATGGTCTTTATGGTGCAACCCCTTCATCATTTCATCTGTTTCTCTTTCATGGGCAGAAGCAAGTACAAAGCTGTGTCCTTCCATGGGAATCGCTGTAATGTTTATTTTCACAGGAGTTTGGGCATTTTTTATGACAGGTTGATTATATGACGAAAAGATAGGTTCAGAAAGGAGACTGAATGCCACTGATTCAATTTCCAGAGCCTTATTTTTTTGGCAAATAGTTAAAATTATAATTTAAAATGTTTAAGATCATATGGTATACTAAAGAAGTCAAAGAATGAGTTGGGAAGAAAACATTCCCTGAAGCAAAATAGCAGATACTCTGGAAGTGAGAAGCATCCAGCGAACCAATCTATGTATTATTTAACACTTCCCATGCAAAAAGCAAACACCACTTGAATTGGAAACTTAGCGTACAGTCATCCACATGTATGACTTTGCTTAGAGCTGGTCTTGACCATAGGAGCTAGTGGTATCAGAAACTTTGTTATTCACTCAGAAGGAAATTGCTTGCCTTTGAAGATCTGTCAGACAACACCAGCCTGTGCAAAGACTGGAACGTTGCTTAAACTCTCCACGTGGGAATCACATAAATTTGAAGCCGTAGATAGCTGTTCTGTCAGTACGCATGGAAAAGGGTGTCTTCAAATTTGGGTTTGTAACTGGAATGTTTATCTGATACCTACTGTGACCTACCGAGTCCAAAGATTATAAGAAAATTTCTCACCTCCCCCACGGAAAGCATTTGAACAATAGTGTAGATTATCCAGCATTCCATCTTCGCTCTTTTTTTTCACTGTTCAGAGCGAAAAAATGTGTTTCACACACTCATTCATATACTACCTGCTAGGAAAGATATGAATACGAGTGATTGAATTGCATTTGGGTTTTATGCTGAATGTAAGTGAGTACGGAATACTAATGCAATCATAAAGGCACTGCAACTACAGCCATTTGTCAGTTTTGAAGCTCTGTTTGCAGTCAGATTGGAATGACAGCAATAGAAAGGTTTTCCAAATGCTTCTCAGTTCTGGTTCTCTCTTAGTGTAGTTTTGTGCCTAGCTCTGATTTTAAATTTTATTTAATTTTAAAATCATACATTATTTAATTTTATATTCCACTGAGCTAAAACAAAAGACCAAAGTTGCACACTTCAGTCATGAATTGCCAAAGTAAAACATAGTTAACATTATCACTTTCATCCTGTGGATAAAACCTCCTAATGCTGCAACTCTGTGGACTTTCATTCCATAGGTTATAGAAAACCTATATTATTATATTACTTCTTTCCAAAAAATCAAAACCAGCTTTCTCTTCCCACAAAAACTACTGCAATGTTAAAGATTATTCCCTGTTTAAATCAAAAGTCAAAATCTTTTGTGCATTTTCAATTTATGAAAAAAAGGACACTCTAGACGTACCTCTAGGGTAGCTAGGAAGGGGGGGGAAGGGGGAAACAATCATCAATTGAAACAAATCAAGCTGCAGTCTTTAGTTTCGTAATGTTTACTTGGAATATTCTAGTGAACTAATTTCTCTCCATTGTTTGGTTTGTTTATCTTTTTTTTTTAATCTTTGGTCTTAGAATTATTTCCTAATGAAAAATGGCAGGCTTTTTAGTATAGCCATGAGAAAATTTGATTAAAAACCAAAATCACAAAATTTTCTCCTGTATAATATACATAATCCTAAATGTTAAAGGGGTTTTATCTCTTTTTTTCACCTTTTCTGATAGAAGAGAGCATAGTTATAATATATACCCATAGTTATAATATAGCTTTAAAAGTCTTATTTTTTTTTAGTGGAGAATAATTTGAAGTGCTGTCACAGATGAACTGTTTATGCTCTTCAGTTTGTATTTAATCCAATAACATCCTAGAGAGGACTGATCTCATTCACATCGAATTTTGGTCAAGTGAATATCTTTTCATTACATTTCATGTTCTTTTCAATATTATTACCCAGGAAAAATCAGAAATATTTCTCTTCTTATTATTAACACTGACTGTCTTCCCTTCAGAATGTCTCATTTTTTTCCTTACTTTGATAATTCCCTTTAATTTACATATGCTTGTTGGTAGGCTGCAAATTAACTGAAGTGGGAAAAAAAAATATATGTATAAAAAAGAGACCCAAGTGCCATTAAGGAAAGCTCAGTGAAAAGTTATGCTTAAAATGCAGTGGTAGTCAAAGCAAACAGAATGATAGCATGAATAAAGAATGGGTTTATGATAATAACGGAAGAATTACCATGCCATTTTATAAATAGATTGTAAACTTTCACCCACAGCTCTGTTTTCAGCCTGGCCCCAGTGAAATCATGGCAAACTTATCTTCTGAGTCCAACGGGGGAAGGATTTCATTCGGAGAGGGCTCTGAATGGGAGCGTCACAAACTCCCTGCCCTGTCACTGCTGCATCTAATGGTGGGGTAGGATACTGGTCAGACTGGAGGAAGGTGAATAAAATCATATGGAGAGGCGATAGGTACTTTTCTACAGTATTACACTATCTTTTCACAATCTTAATATTCAATAAAGTCACATAAAATAATAAATACATAAAAAAACATATAAATAAATAGTGGTAGCACACATTCTTATAGAATGTTTTCCCCTTGATTAACCTATATTTATGTCTTTCCTGAAACAACATTCCTTTATTTCTAACCTGCTCATTGTAACACTGGTTATAGTCCTGTATCAAAATCCATAGAACAGGTTTATGACCTTCCAGCATCCATTTGGTTTGACTTTACATTTTTGGGGGGGAAGCTGAGGAAATCAAAGCAAAAGCAATGACCCTTCTGCTTTCCGTATGGCACTATGATAAACATTTTGAAGCATATGTTATGGAACAGATGCAAAAAAAGTAGCTGAAATAAATTGTGCTGGCATCCGGTGTAGTATAATCATCTGAAACTGTCACATTAATGGTTCCAGCTTATCCTGCAAAAGCAAAATGTGATAAAAATAGCTAGAACAAGCAAACACTTAACTGGAACAGTAATTCAGTGTATGGAAATGATTGTTTGAATACTTCACTTACACAGCATATCAGTTAGTATTGGCACTAAAATAGATAGTAAAACACTGAAGCTTGACTAAGAATGACTCCATAATTCCTCCGAAATAACGCCTGTTCCTTGGCGGCTACAATCTTCTGTGTAATCCGTACCAGCCCAGACTGACTGCCAGAATCAGTTAACCGCCAAAATCCTCAAACCTCCCCGAATATATATACATCTGCTTGTCACAAAATGTTTATTGAAATCAACAGACTTACAACTGATTGCTGTCAGATAATCATATTTTAATTCCGAGGAATCTTTTTTCATTTTATGCATTGTTTGGCTTGGATTATATGGTGTGAAATGAAACAAATCTGGCCTTACTGTTAGTAAAGTTAATTTAAAGTGGATCAACACTGTTGTGAGGAGGGCAACCAAAAGAAATAGTGCAGTCCTGGTCTATATTTCTTCCTTGCCTCCAGAATTATTACTTATCTCTAGCTTCTAAATAGGTTGGGGAATGTTATAAACATAATTTACTATCGAGCATGACAATAAATGAAAAGAATAATTTACTGCTCATCACACACCTCCAATTTTAGAAAGCCAAAATGAAGAGGGAAAAAAAAAATCTTATTGGCCATGTTACTAATTATTTATATGTCTCATTAAAAGCTCAGCATTTTATTCACTGCAACTATGTGATTCACCACTCTTCTCTCCAACTCCCACCCACTGCTTTGCCCTTCCTTAACTTTAGAAGTTGCATTAGACGATTTTGTAAAGATAACTGGATGTGTACGTATTTATTGTAAACCAACTAGTTAAGAAATAAATCCGTTCATACCTGCAGTGCATGTTATTATCATCACAAACACTTGCTGCGTATTTCTACTTCTTTTCTTCTTCTTCATGCTTCAGAAAATGCATGGGTGAGATTCCTCTCCCTTTTTTTTTTCTCCACAGCTGACTAATAGCTGTGAGTATTCAGGGGGAAAAAATATACTTAAACTGCTCATTTTGAGGTAAATTAGATTGTGATATTTTTATTGGATACAAGAAAACAAGTTCCTAGTTAAACAAAAGGCAGTTAAACTAAAGGAAGAATACAAACATTAGAAATGTTGGTATGATAATGCCATTATCTTGGCAGAAAGAGATAAAACAAGCAACAAAAGATAAATTTGAATCGGGAACGTCGTCAGAACACTGCACCACTTGCAAAAGAAATGTCACGGAGAAGGAGTTCATAAATCCACATTCAGCTGATGTCTTACAGAGAACTCAAATAACAATAGTTGCAAAGACTGCACTATCGCATTACCCACTTCTACCTGTTTAAACATTATGAGGGAAAGGTAATACCTGCTACTATTTACCAAGCAGCAAATGAAAGGGCAGAATGTTCCTGTTTCCTGTGGAACTGGCTGACCCTTGTTCTCCAGGAGAACAGTTTGCTGCTAATAGGAAAAATAAACAACAGATGGCCTGGAGGGACTTTTTTTTTTTTTTCTTTTAATGGGTTTTTACTTAACAGAAATCTGTAGCTTAAAGTAGGTCATTGTTAGCTGGGGATAAAGAACTAAAATAGGTCTTAGCAGTTTAGATTAATTGGTGAGAAAGACCACCAGCCTGCCAGGATTGCTTGGCTGCCTGAGGAAAAATTAATTTTTTAAGGAAAATATTGGAGTTTAAGTTCTTTGTTTTAGCAGAAATTTCACCCTTTCTGTTCTGCGTGTTTCGGTTTCTGATAAGTAGGACATAAATTCAAGAGTTTTCTGTGTTTCGTTTTGGGTTTTGGGATTGTTCATTTGTTTGCTTTTTATCTGAGCTCTAGGGTAGAAATGTAGCAATCGTCTAATACCAAAATGCAGGAAATCAGTGCAACCTCCTATCATAACAGTTTTCCATACCTTGTCTGGATACTTTAATATATTTCTTGACTATATCTCAGGGTTTGCATTTTTGGAAGAAAATGGGTGTTCTTTTAAGGGATAAACCCAAGAGATTAAGATATAGGGCAGGGTCGGGAGGCATGAATTGATAACTGCAGTGAACTATTGTGAATACAACTTATACAGCACAGCACAACATTCAAGATAGCTTCAAAACCTTGTCTTTGTGTGGATGGACCAGGAATCAATCAAAATCTGCAGAATATTTTCCAGGACATAATTTCATATTTCAAACACGCCAAAGGTTTCTGATGAAGAGAGGACAGCAAGTAAGTGAAGCTTTTTTTTTTTTTTTTTTTTTTTTGCCACTAGTAATCTCATCCCTGAACCGTTAAGAATCTTCTTTTTTATGGTACTGAAGACTAAAAGAAGCACAGCTTCTGCCTGTAGCCAGAAAATATAGCTTCCCATAAGCTGTGTGTTTAACTTCTGTACCGGTGCGTATGTCACCACCGAACCTTAATGCAGACATATCTCTTGAACTCGGAAACTGCAAAGTTCAAAAGAGAAGAGAAATGGAAACAGAGTAATGATAAATATGGAAAATAGAATCATAGAATCTTCATGGTTGGAAAGGACCTTTGAGATCATCGAGTCCAACCATACAGGCACCAAAAAAAAAAAAAAAAAAAAAANTTCATTGGGAAGTCTCTGGTCAATTGCAGTATAGCAAATAAGGCATCCAATAGAGAGCACCCAAAAAAAGGATAGTCCAGCAGAGGACTAGAAACTGAAAACACTGTCTCAGGTGGGTCTGGGTACAAAACTGCTTTACTCAGGAGAGAATCCGGAGGAAAAAATTAAAAGAAGAATGGAAAAAAAAAAAAAAGGAGGAGCCAAAGCGGTTTGTTCTGTGTCACACGCCCTGTTCCATCTGATGGGTAAAAGGATTTTGCTGTAGACAGAAACAGAGTGAGCTCCAAAAAAGTGAAGGGGACAGAGAAAGATGGACAACGAAATGTATGGAGCAAAATCTTAAAACTAGCCCAGACTCTCCATCCAAAGGAAATGATTCTTAGGGGCAAGACTTTAATATGAAACCACATCTTCGCTGCAGAGGCTGGTAGTTGATGGGGTGCAGCGTTCCCTTAGTAGCACCGAGAAAGGCTAAAAGCAGGAACAAAACAGGGAGGGACGGTTTAAGCTTAGTCCGAAAGGACCTTTACACCCCAGCAAGAATAAGAACAACCCAAAGATGGATCAGAAGCAAGGAATGTGCAGTTATTAAAAGCATAAAGTAAAATTCCATCTCTGTGACAACTTGCGGAGACACCGTCAGCACAGCATTTGGCTGACTATTCACATTGATTAGGGAACTGAAGATTTAAACAATTTCATTCTGTTTGAGTTTGGTTGTTTCAGCAGACAACAATGCAGACAGTGTCAAAAGTCTTTGGGGACTATGGGAGAGTAGGTGACATCTCTACTGGAAACCTGATGTTTTTCTCTATAGCAATTTCTCACTCTCCAGCAGTTTCTAATTCTTCACCCCTGGTGCTAGAGCAGAGGTGAGAGCACAAGTACTGATACATTAATTCTTTCTCATATCTAAGAAAGAGACAATGATGAAAAGTACATACTAGCATATATAGCGAAAATTAAAACCTGTCTAAGTTTGGTGTGAACTACACTGGAAAGAATAAATGAAGACAATGATGAAAGAAAGGGGAAGGATGTAATAAAAAAAAAGCAGGTTCATTGATCTGTTACAATACATATTAGTGTTCATCTGTATAACACAGGGATTCAAAATGGGTAGTGTTTAACAACTGTGGCAAAAAGAGCCTGATGGGAATCCATATTTAAGTGTGTTCTCAGTAAGCGCAAACGCAAATACGTGCATAAATACTTTTTTTTCCACCTTAAAAGTAAACAACAGACTGTTCCAAGTGATTGTAAGGTCAATGCATTGAAGCAAGAAAACCAAATATTCCTACGGTAGATGTTGAATAAAATGTAAGAGTAATGATATAAAATTTATGGGATGATTCACATAACTGAAATATCAAGATGGAACATGTACAGGCTTACATGGAAAAGATCAAAAAGCAGGGAGCAGTGGCAGGGGTTGGAGACTGTTATGCATCAAGGTGGTTTACATTTGATGACAACTACAGTTCACCAAAGAAGAGGTAATAGCAGGCTTCTTTGCTGAAGGAATCTTTTATACATTTCTATCTTCCTGCTTTTGTCTCTTAAAAATTTCCCTGTCAGGAAGGCATAAGAATCTAGTCATTGGGAGAGTAAAAAAAGGTGAAAAAATTAGAACAAATGAATGAGAACAGACCAAGTAAATCCAGGTCAACAAGCCCTGGAACAATGTGCGCTATTGAAGTACACCTCAGTAGTATTTAACATAATGGTGCAGATATATCAAAGGAAAAGGCAGGGAAGTTTTCTTCCTGTTGTTTTGATTTTACTGAAGAAGGGACGTACCTGTTTATGAAAATTATAAAAGAATAATAATAACTTACAGAATTTTTGTAGTTCTAGAAGCAGGCATGCAAACAACAAAATTTAAAATTCGTGAAGAGCTGTTTTCCTACAAAGAATTATTTCACTAATTACCACTATAATAAATAAAGCTTGTTGATCAATACTATATAATAAATTTATTAGCATAAAAACAAGCTGAAACGTGCATGATGAGAAAAAAGGAATGTTTAGCTGAGAAAAGAGATGTAATTCAGAGGCTTGTGGGCTGTGCATGTGTTTTAATTATCTACCCACATTTGAAGCTTGTGCCTTGATAGAAACAGAATTAAAGGAAAACGCTGAAAGGATTTCTCTTTTCTTAACATACAGCAGTTAGAGTGAAGCAAGAACAGAAAAAGTATTGACTTGTAGATTTTACTTTCCTTGTGTAATTCAAAACAAGATTAAAAATTTAAAATTGACGTCAAGATGAGAAAGAACAGTGGCTATACCTGTGTAGTATGTGCTTCGTGTCAGAAACCAATCAACAAACCAAATGCAAAATCTGCTATTGCTAACCAAAGCCATGGATAGAGGACCAGCCACTAAATAAAAAAATAAATAGTACTTTCTCCTATAGCAATAGCTTTGCTCACCTTAGGCTTTAGTGTTGAATATATTTAAAAAAAAAAAAGTTAAGTTTCTAAAACTTTCTTTTAAAAAGATATTTAGAGGCATTATTTTTTAAGATGTTGGTCCAAGATGACATAGGAATTGAGTATCTAGAAATTTTTGGAGATCTGAGCCCCAGAGTCCTGAAAAAGTTAACTAACGTAATGAAACTCTCCATGACAGGAACACCTGGGTTGGTGTAGCAATACTCGGGTTGCATCATTCAAGGGTACATCAAGATAGCAATTCAACTTCTGGAGAAGAGACCCAAGTATAAAACACACCTTTTTACATGCACTGATTTCTGTGGGAAGGAAATTGTACAAGCAGACCAAGACATTAGAACCCCTTTGGTGAGGTGTGATCTGAACGTTTGGAAAATGAAGACCTCTGGAGGCTCTTGCAAAGGCAGTGGAGGTGCAATCTATGTTTACCAGCTGGTTCCATATTTCAAAACTGCTTATAACTACAATAACTTGTGACTGAATGACTTACCTTTTCTTTTTCCACTAGAACCTATTCAGTGATGCTTCCATGGAAATATTTGCAAAATGGTGAAATAAATTTTAGAGGACTTCCCAGAGACATATGGACACTGAAAGAGACAAGCTTAGAGGGGTTTTGAAATAGCACCAAACTACACTGTTCCCTTTGCAATGCAAACTTGGCAGATAGGGAGTGTTATAGTGCCCTTACAGTAGAGCACAAAATGGGACACAGTCAGAAATTAAATATTTAAATGCAAGAACAAAGACAGAAATCTCATGTGACAAGTTATCTAGCAGTGAAGGTACTTACGTTCACTCAGTACTTATTTTAGATTCTAGAGCTCTTTAAGCAACAATTTTGGCTCTGGAGAAGTTGAGCCGAGTTCCTGCTTAACTTGCTTTGCAGTCCAAAGACATGCTGGGAGAGTTATCTAGACTCCATCCAGATCACTAATAGTCATGACTTAGTAGAAGTTTTGAACTTAATGATTTGTGTTTTGTTGTTGTTGCCACTTATATAAAATTTACCCAAAAGCTTGGCCGCTTTAAGTACCACATTGCACTCAATCAGATTTCAAATAGGAACACTTTTAATAGGAACATTTATATAGCCTTCAGCCTAAAACTATTTTAAGAAATTTCATTGCATTCAGTTTTTCTCTAGTACAACTAAAATAGATTGTTAACATTTATTGCTATTTTCCCCTATTACTTAAAATGACCTAAAAGGAACATATAAAACATTAAATGGAGACCAGAGGCATTCTAACAAATTATCTTATTACCCATATTTTTTTCCTAACTCTCTAAACTTTCTGGGTTACTGGATTTCACTTCTGTGTATTTTTGTGTATACCTTTCGAGTCTATGCATTGTAGAACAACCAGGTACAACTCCACACAATATGGGAAGCGTGTAAGATCTCACAGTTCTGTTTTGGCTGTACATATATAAGTAGATTTCTAAACTACCTGACTACATTAAATCACCCACAAATTTAGCCTGTGGTCCAAAGAAATCCTGCTAGAGTTCCTGTGTTACTACCCATCCAAGTTCTAATGTGCTTAACTCAGCACTTTCTGGGCGCACTGCATATTAGGCGCTACGCAAAGTATTGTGCACTGCGAAACAAAGAGGGATCAGTCGTCCTCTAACTGAAATCCATGGAAGATGGCAATCAGCCTCACTGAAGCCCCTATACAATCCTCAGCCTTGTTTTATACTATGGGGCCATAGGAAAACCCGCAACCACTTTTTAAAATGTATGAAGTTTGTTGCTAACTATAGCCATTGATAATGTGCTGCATACTTGCTAGCTGCTGTTTCAGCTCATAAAGCAAAGAAAGGAATGTAATAGAGCCACCAGGAAAAAGGAGAATACTGGGGAAACTGGGTGGAAAACAAACAAGTGAGCAGAGGGAAGCAAACATGAACACAAGAAAAAATAATGGGCAAAGGGAAAGGAGAGCATCAAGACGCAAGACTTAAACCTTTACTAGAAAGTGGAAACAGGATGGTATGGCTTCTATTCTACTTTGACCATCAGCCATCTAAACCCCATAGTTAACAGGTAAGTCAGACCTGTTTCTTTATCCTAAAAATACCCAAGGTCAAACTAGTCAACTCTGCACAGCTTAAAAGCACTATGCACCACAATGACGGGCCCACCAGGATTCACTTATATGACAACAGGGTTTGCAATTAGCTTAGTAAAATAGTTCTCTGATCAATGCTCAGCTGACAAAAAGACAAAGAGTAAGGAAAATCTAGAAACGGAATTGAGCACAAAGACAGGCTCTGTGTCAACGGTAGGATTGTTTCTAATAATCCTTAATTAAATCATGAACTTACTGGTACACCAGTGTTTCAAAGATGGAAAAGGATACACTGACTCAAAAGAGAAATTAATGCATAGAAAAAAAAATCCACCCAATATTGATTGAAAATGATTGTTTGCATACTGTCTTCATCTTCAGAAATTCCTGTCCTTGATTGCTGGGCCTGAATGCTACAGCAGGAGACAGATCATTCAAAATGTGTCCGTCTCTAACATAAGTATCTGTTACTCACAATTTTCAGAAAAATGCTATTGGGGATGTCCAAAGTATGGTAAATTTTAAAAAAGAAAGGGAGAAGTGCGGAAAAAAAAGAAAAAGAAAGAGGGGGTGTGTGTGTGCGCGTGTGAAATGTTTTTCAAGTATCTGATCTTTTCCTGTTGTGGAAAATTTGCATCTTTCAAAGTTACCACATCACAGTTTGTATTAATATTTAGTATTGTTGGCCCTGTTTTTTGTATAATATTATTATGTATTATTTATGACTGTATGAAGGACTCCTCCCCAACGACCTTCTCATTTTGAACATCCTAAATACTTTGACAACAATAAAGGAAATTGTATACACAAAGGAGAATGCTTATGGGGTTTGAATATGAGCCATTTTCTAGAAATTATTCTAGAAAGGGATTAACATCTGTTGTGTGTCCTTAACAGAGGTGATACAGGTACTTTCAGAAAGCTGTTTGTGTCTTCCAGCATTTCTGGACAACATTACCTAAGGGTAATCTGTGACATTGCACCCTGCTCTGGAAACCAGACATCAGCAAATCGAGGTATTTATTGCCATTTCAGAACCTCTGTCTTTGACATCTCTAGGAACCCTCTATGTATTCTCGGTGATTTTAAACCTTCCCCTCAAAATATTAAATTCTGCAAGCAATGTTGTTAGGATGTCAGTGCATAAGACTCTATTTGTACTTTACAGGCTTAAATAAAAACCCTGAATAGAGCTACAAAAAAAGAACACAATGGGACCTACTACAAAGTATATCATATCAAATTTATGCTGAGCTGGGCTGCTCGCCTATTTAAAAGTTCTTCGGATGATTTCTGAGCTGATAAGTAACACTTTCGAACATGGTATATCATACATGTATACCTTTAATCCTTTTTGACGTTGCATTGAAGGTACCTATTCCTTTGTCCAATCCTTCATTATACGTGTTCTTTCTGATGACAAAAGTTACTTATCATAAGTTCATGTTTGACACATTTGGTGAACAGATCTACAGCTTCCATGCTTGCAAATTTGCCTCTAATCCCCAGCTCAAGACAATTTTAATTTATCATTTTATTGCAATTTTCAACACACTCCACAGTAAAGGTAAAGTTTAAAGTTGCGTGAAATGTGAGCAAAGTTGTCTCATAAAAAAAGTATATTGTTATCTTTCTTTCTTTTTCTTTTTCTTTCTTTTCTTTTCTTTCTTTCTTTCTCTCTCTCTCTTTCTCTCCTTTTCTTTCTTTCTTTCGTCTTTCTTTCTTTCTTTTTTCTCTTTCTTTCTTTCTTTCTTTCTTTCTTTCTTTCTTTCTTTTTTTCTTTCTTTCTTTCTTTTTCTTTCTCTCTTTCTTTTCTTTCTTTTCTTTCTTTTCTTTCTTTTCTTTCTTTTTTTTCCCCAGAATGGAGTAGAGCAACACTTGACAGTTTAATCTATCCTAGCCGTGTCTGTCACATGGTTCTAAAAATGTTTGGTGTTCCTCTCAAGGCAGTTCTGTTGTACTGTTACACGGTGTGAATGAATTGGAGCCAAAATACCATCTATTCTTAGGTCACTCTTCATATCTGAAGGATTATTGTCTTCTCACCAGTGCAGTATGGATCATTCGAAATATTTCAGTCTCTAATCTCAGTATCCATTAGATTAGACACTAATTCCTTCTTACTCTCCTGCACAGAAATACAGCCGTCTTCACAGGGTGTCACTGTGATTAAATGGCAAAAATGGACTTAGAAAGTTCAACCCATTGCTGAGGATTTTGAGATACGGTGGAGGAAGCACAGCAGTAGATACACTTCCCAATCCATTGCTGCAGTTCCATGTTTGAGGACTGTAAAGGACTGCTTACAGACTGGTTTAAACCAGTTTTGTTACAGCAATAAACAAAGTGAAGTTTTCAGCAGCTCTTTCACTATAAAACCAAAGCCGGAATTGTTCCAGGTGAAGCTGTGAAAGACGTACACATTCACACCACCTTGTCTATTGTTACTGGTCCTTGCTGGAGCTGTGTGGATCTCAGGAGACAAGGAAACTGGAGAAGTGACACACTGTGAATCACTGATATCTGATTATTATATTGAACTCTGTTACCAGTAACAGCCACAAAAATCGAGCTACTAATCACTTTGAGTCCTCAACATCACTGAATAGCTGAGAGGAAAGGGGAAGGAGTGTAGCCAATAACAGCAAGCTGAAATAACATTTTCAGGAGAAAATATGTTGGAAGGATAAGCAGAGACCCAGCCATCCTTACAGAACGGGTTGTAAACATAAAGAAATATTTGACCGTGAAGTAGAAATTTCTGCAGATTTGTCAGAAGACGGAGTCTGCGCCCTTCCTCTCTCCTCCTCCATCCCACATCTGCTAAGTATTAAGCTTTGCAGACATAGAAATAGAAACAAGACTTTGTCTCCTCTTTGAATTAGGGGTTCCCATTATCCTGTCCACTCGGTAGGTTAATCTATGTGGTAGCCACCTATAAATTATGTTGCTACTTCTTGTATTCACGTCCTTCTTTGTTGCCCAGAGGTTTCCACAGGGGAGAAACACAGGCCCAGAGGGATGCTAAGAGAGCAACCACCCACAGGGATGCTGCTGTGCCATCTCTGCTCGGTTGGGATGTCAGGCTATGCCTCACAGTATTTATTTCGCTACCATAAAAAGCTGTCTGATTAGATCCAAACGTTTTTTCACTGTGCTCAAAAGCAATGATTCTGTTTTGTTCCTAGAAGGGCAGCATGCTCCTCCACTCCGCTTCATTAGGTGTGACAAGAGGCTGATGATGAGGTGCTGTTTCTAGACCCCAAACTGGATTTGACCGAGCTTTTCTCTACAAAGAGACTGTACTCTACGGTCGTACAGTACTATATACAGATTTGCCGTTTCACAGAACTTAAGAGTTCTGAATGTTATGGTAGAGCCTTGTCCTGCTTCCCTTATCTGAGAAGAACTGAATTTTGTATAAACAAATTTTTAGAAATCCCATTCTTAATGAATAATGTTATTTTATTATTACAATAAACATCTGTTTTGACCTATACCATGAATTTCTTGGTTTCATGTATTATGCCAAGCTTATATTGCCCTACCGAGATAATTTAGGATTTGTCCTTTTTTTTTTTCTTTTGTTTTTTAATCCATTTCTACAAAGGAAAAATTACATGACTAACTTTTTGTCTAAGGAGTACTGCACAGTTCTCTGCTTATATATGACTGTATTGATTTTCAGTGTGTTTTAGTGCATTGGTTTTATGCATTCTGTCTAGAGTAATGATAGTGAGTAGAATTCATATAAGTACTCTTTTTATTTTTATTATTATTACTACTATTGTTATTATTATTGTTATTACATCTTCAAGAACCATATAACACAGGGTTCACTAATTCAGGGAATGATATACAGAATATCTTGCACTCTTTTGAAGTCATTACAGAGTTCAGAAATCTGACTTTTCAAGTAAGGAAAAAAAACCTAGTTATTTCGTCATTCAGGAAAGTTATATGGAAACAAATAATTCAAATTAAAAACAGAACTAAGCAGATGATTTCTAAGAAGTTACTTGTCTTTTTTTCTTCGTTCCGCAAAAAGTTGATAAATGGATCTTAGACTCTTCTTTCAAAAATTATTAAGTTTCCTTATACTTCTTCAAGATGTCTTTAGAAATCTGAATAATTTATGAAGAAGGCTGCAAGGGATGCACGCTTTGTCTATGAACTGTGTGCTAGGTTATGGAGCTAAACTAGAACCTGTAATACCTGATAATCTTTTCTGTATGTAAGCTGACAAAAGGAGTTAATTCCAGAGCAGTAGCTCATGAGAAAGATTACAAGTTGTAAATCCTTACATCTAGGCCTTATCAACAAGCGTAAAAGTCTGGAGGTGGGTTTTGGAGTGAAATATATGCAAATGAGTACAACCAAAGAAAAGAATGTAGATATTTTATGGAGATAAAACAATGAGGGTGACGGCACACTACATTACTTCCCTTGTGCCTCTAAAGACACTCCTGCTTCAGGGGCCTTTGGAGACGGTCTTGGTGCTGTATTTGTCTGACCTCAAAAAAGGTAAAAGGTTAATAGTGCCAGTGATCCTACAACACAGTTCGAAGTACACATAGAAGTGCTCTTGTGCCCATAGCTTCCCTGGGTTTTATTCCAACTATTCCAGCCATATTATAAAACGTCTAACTGTTACCTAAAATAAATGCCTTGCGTATGGCAAGATCAGCACCTGAGGAGTGTATCTCCTACTACTCATTTTGACATAGTAGTCTATTTTTAGTAACTCAAAATGCAAGTAGTGTTTTCATTTGATAAATCATCAGCTTATAACTAAATATTTTAACTGATTCACGTTTAGCAATATGACATTCAAAGCAGCTATATAAAATGTACTTTAACAATTGTTAACCGACATCGGTTAATGGGAAGTATTTGCTATCTTATGCTATACTTATGCTATTGCATAAGGTAACATCATGATGTCACAAGAAACGTTCCATATCAGAATACAGCTGGTTTTTTATTCGTCTTATATGGTCTCCACTGCCACCGAGATATAAAGATCACCTGAAAGGTGGGCTGGATTCTGTGTTAGTTACTAAGTGAAAGCCAGGAATAACACTTGACTGCCTCAGGCTCCTCCTGCATCTCCTAAAAGTTGCCTGAAAGTTGGAGCGTTTTTTTTTAAAAACTTTGAACTTTCTACAGAATAGTTATTTCCTATACTAAAATGTGTATCCAGTTTAATAAGTATCTAAATAGAATCTAACCATGTCTTGTGGGGTAAGGAAAATTTAAGAAACTGACAAATAATCAATGGCCAATCAAATGAGGTAAACCTTAAAGTTATTTGATAAGAAAAATAGGGTAAACTTTTCATACTGAAGTAGAACTGGTCACTAGAATAGCGATAATTTCAATTCACTGAAGCTGTTTTGTATCTCAACATGGAACACTGAGTCATTCTTATCACTGAACACTTCCTTTGGTTTGTATTAAACTTCTAAATTATTTTCTTTGGCATGTTAACAGATGATATAGCAACTTCTGGGTCTAGCATGTTGGTCAGTTAGGTTAATTTTTCAGGATGTAGAACTTCATGTTGCTCGGGGAACTCATTTAAACAGTGCATTCCAGCCTTAATATACATGTGCAATCCCCCCCCGCCCCCCCTCAGAACAGCCAATTATATTCTTTCTAAAACATTTGTCAGGATTATCCACAGTTAAAGGTTAGTTTCTGAATGTTTTTACTGTGAATATAAGGTGTGCTTTTTTTTTTCTTTCCCCAAGGTCTAATTAGGGTATTAAATCATTGTCTGCAAAGGAATTGATAAATACTTTCTGATTCTGCACCATTTACCTTGCTTGTTTCATAAATAAAAATAATTCTAATAATAGTACATACAGCAGGGAAAAAATGTATTTATTTCTAATGCATCCAATTTATACTACACATATAGCATTTTCCTATAGCACATATAGCACATATCGCAAACTACTCAGGAATAAA
>VXBH01005212.1:63530-119883 GCA_013400035.1 Rynchops niger
CATAAACACCCTGCCAAAATATAAAAACCAGAGACTGAAGTATGTAGCTGAACAGAGAGCTGGAGTAATCAAGCAATACTGATAATGTTGGTCTGTTTGAACAATTTAAACAACTTTTCATCTCCTTTTGTATTTGGTCAATAACTTTTCCGTTCTATATTTGATCAGCTATGCTCAGTTCGGTCCTTGAAGATCATCTAGTTCCAATCCCCCTGCCATGGGCAAGGACACCTCCCACTAGACCATGTTGATGTCTTCTAGATAATCTAATATATTATTCGACTCTATATCCAGTCAGGTCTGGAGAGGAAAGTAGAAGAGAAGAGATAGAGAAAATATGCCTTTGGAGCTGTACAGAGCATGAATTTGTACTAAGCCGTGGAGAGGTCCCAGGAGCTTTACGGCGTTGTGGAAAGTTAGAGCCAGCCAGCAAAAATATTTGAACACAGGAAAAAAGTGGTTAAAAAGACCAGGAGAGGAAAACGTTGAAGGTAACACAGTAAAGTCAAGCAGTAGATTACAGTAATGAGACCCATGTTGTTACTGTAAAATATGATTTTTATGTCTAATCTTGTTACTTTTTACCACAAAAAACAACTCATTTGGGTGGCGTCCCAAGTTGCCATCCTATCCCTTTTGCTCCTTCCTCGCTGTCGGCTTATCTCCAATGAGCCAATGAGCCCCCCACGCTTTCTGCAGTATGAATTGCTCCGCAGGGGTGGAACCTGCTCTTCTGCTACCGCTGCTCGTGACCTAAATAGTGCAGCCAGTCTGGCAAACTCAGCAGATGAAAAGGACAGAACACACGTTCCAGGCTAAAATTCAGCCTCATTTGCAGTTTGAGGTTGAACTAAGATTTTAATTTGGGATGGTGTTTTGCATTTCTGGGTGGGTGGAATGCTGCTGTGTTGGAGAAAAACAGAGCAGCAGCTGTCCAGAAATCTCCCTCCCCAAGGACCCTTCTTGCAGTTTCGGACTGAAAGAAATGGGACGGTGATGGGACTGCGTGAAAGAATTCATCCTCAAGATTTCGTAACTTTCTGAGCTGATAGCACAACAGGGTGAATCAACATTAAGCTGCTTCGCAAAAAAAAAAAAAACCAAAAAAAAAACCAATTAAAAATCTACTGAAGTGAAATTTCGGTCATTTACTGCAATTTATCAGACCGCGCTTCACTAAATGTGGGCAGTGCTGTTTCATAGGATGCATACAGAAAGGGTATTTGAAAGGCCAGACTTCACTGTTTCTTGGCTGTAAAAATCAGAGACGAAACAAAGATAAGGGCACTTGAATTGAGCAGTCTCATTACCAGTTTGATTTGGCATTTTTAATGTTCATGAAGCACCACTGACTGAATTGTAATCGATGTTGTGGGGTTTTTCAAATGTCTGAAAGTATGTAATGATATAACTTCCAAGAAAGACATGACAGTGGAAAACAACCTTGCTCCAGTAAATGCTGTTGAAATGCAGAATAGGAAAGAGGGGGGATGATTATGTTTCTGTGCTGAGCTTGTGCCTCCCTTGCACATAGAGAGGTGCCTCCTAGGGTAATAGGGCATTTCTGTATAACTGCACATCATTTATAGCATCACAACCGAATCATACACCAATTTTAGCATTTAAAAGCACCCGTGTTAGGAGCTTCCCACTAGTATTTACAATCCTTGAATGGAAAGGTGTGTAAAAGGAGTATAAAAGGGTTGCTTTCCCAGTGACAGAATTGCATTAGGCCTGCCCTGGGTTAAGGACATGTTTATATGCCAATCTGTAGAGCATTGCGTAAATGTATCCTCCCTTATTTCTCCCTTTACAACTCATTCAGTAGAGGTGCCTGAGGTAAAGATCCCTAGATTTGCACCTTGAAGAAGTAAGAGCTGAGTGGCTTTGGTTGAGAGATTGTGAATCTGAATTTCCCCTTCAGTGCATAGGACAAGTCTCCTCTGTTTCAAGAAGTTTTTGATTGATGTGGCTGTAAATAATTTAATAGTGGATTTAGTCTTATGCTAAACAAATTATATGAAAATGTTAATGCAGCTGTTTTCATATGTGCATTCTCCTTATTTGTCTATGAACTCTGATGTACATGCATTAACTCAAATGGGTTTTGAGACAGCTTTGCTTT
The DNA here is from genome assembly GCA_013400035.1 of Rynchops niger. Taxonomy (NCBI): domain Eukaryota; kingdom Metazoa; phylum Chordata; class Aves; order Charadriiformes; family Laridae; genus Rynchops; species Rynchops niger. Next base: position 65,656 of record VXBH01005212.1, read on the forward strand.
TTTTCCCCTGCAGAGTGCGTGTATTCATGTGCCAAACAGAGATGGTGAAGTAAATTCCTGCTGGAATTTCTCAAGCACCACCTGTTCCCCCCATAACTCCGCTTCTAAATAACTACAGTTTGCCAGCGGAAATCGGATGGAAGAAGCAGAAAAGGTTAAATTACAAGCTTGTCAATAAACCCAGTTAATAGACCTTAGAATTTATCCCTAAGGCCTAAATGCACAGGCAACTACATTGTACAGGGGAACTGAAAAGATTTTAAGTGCCCTAAATATATATCTAGTTATACTCGCTCATCTTACATAACTCCCTTCTAAGTGTTCCATTTTACTCCCTGAAGGATTTGGTAATCTTTTTTCTTCACAGGCATTTCCTCTTCATTGTAGAGATTTGATGAATTGGTCAGGGAAGAGAACACTGCAAGGTGCCTTAGGCAGCTGTTCATGCAGCTTGAGTTTTGACTATTCAGTGGATGTTCACACTGTCAGTAATTTGCATAAGAAACCCGTGGATATGAACAAGTCTATAAAATTGTTCATTCAGCCAACATGAATAATGGTTGGCAACGACATACAAATGGATGAAAATCAGTTCTGCATAAAGCCCAAGCTTTAGAAAAAGGCTTAAGGTCAGATTCAAATTGTGCGTAAGCCTCATATATAGTAAATCTCATCCAGATAAAAGTATCCTACTTGAATCTGACTAATAATATTGTCAAGCTCAGTAGTCTAAAATATCAACTTTAGTCCTTCACTTGGACCAAGATGGGAGTTGTAGTTGATAATTTACAGTTTCATGGATGCTAGAAAGAACAGGAGGGTCAAGGGACAGTTTCTTTCTCTCTCTCTCTTATAAACTTCATGGTCTCTGGTCAGACCATACTTAACTTTAACAAATAATGATCTGGCAATCACAATAAAAAAACTATCTTTGTGTCCAGGAGAAAGGAATTGTTAATAATATATATATATATGTAATACACTGGTATATAATATACTGTATACCTCCTATAGAAAAAGATTTCCCTGAAGTCAAGCTGTAACTGGAGTTTGAAATTGAAAAGCTATTTGCACCTTACTTCATAAGTAAACAATGAATTAATCAAAGGGCCTTTTAAGCCCTGTGGCTCACAGATATAGGAGGGAGACACTTTTTGAACACCTGCCTCATAAATTCTGCTCTCCCACAGTCATAAAAATCAAAACTTATAAAACTTGTGATATTAGATCTTCTAAGTTACAGTGGTATCACCACTACTAAAAACAAGGAACTTTTTTGAGCAAGCTTTCAGAAGTACTCAAAAAATTTATTATTTTTTTTTAAATATTTTTCTTTTGTTCTTGGAAGTGTAAAAAAAAATAAAAATGCAGCTCATGAGTAAGAGTTGTAACTTCTGAAATCAGTCCAAATCTTTTATTCTGTGGAAATAGAGAGACTTACGCTTGACATGGTACTGAATTGTAGTTACAGAGCACTAATATTTTAAAAGGGCAAAATAAAACTTTTTTGAATAAATAATACTCTGTGGTTGCTGAAAATAAATGGGTAAAAGCAGGTAGGGAGAAGATTTCTCTGCTGGATCAGTGATTCTTCTGTTGTCCCAGTGGGATGTATAAGTGATATTTCACAGCCTAGAACATGCAAGTACAAGTTATTCCCTGGTCAATGGTCTTTCACCGTGATACCGTTTATCACTAATCACGACTTTTGTTACACATATTTAATTTTAAACTTTTCCATTCTTCTATTGAAACAGTAGAACTATGTTAACTATCTTTAAAAAGCATACTGTAGTTTGAGATTTAAAATTTTTAATTTGAAAGCATTGGGTTTTTACCAATCACATCCAAAAGCCAGGATTTCGTTCCCAAGAAGCAATTTAAGAAACAGCAGCTGCAACGTCTATGGCATTCTTTATCATTCTTTACACCAAGACGTAACGAAGTATTTACTTCTACAATTTCAATTCAGTTAAGAATTTAGCTGAGCTTTTTATTTTTAAAGGGCATCTTTAAAGGATGCATATATTTTTTGAAGGATGCATAAAATCAGATACAATCACTGACTAAAATGCAAACTTTATTCTTTTACCTTTTAAAACTTAGTACAGTGATGGTCATATTTTGCTTCTTTCAAAGAACTCGCAAATTTTAAAAAACCTACCAGGCAAATATGAATAATTCAATAGTACCATATAATTTTGGATCAAGTACTAAAGTACTAAACAATCACACCAAGGGATTTGATATTCTTTGCTCAATGCAGTACTATATATTTGTGCAGAGTCACGCTGTATTATAATTGTGAAATACATTTTTAATCAGCCAAAGCATGAAGTGGCCTAGTATTTTAGCCCCCAATTTTTCATTTCAAATGCTGATTCTCCTGGTGAGTTTTGCAACGTCTCTTCCCGGACCCGGAGGTAAAAATTGCCCAGACCAAGAATTCTTCAGTTGAGAAATGTGATGATGAACTCTCCCACCTGAATTCTCAATTTTCACCTAATAAAATTGCTTAGCCCATGCATTTTTGTAGGGAATGCGTATGATACCGCATGATGAACAGAGGAGAGGTGGAACTGTGTCATACTAGTGTTGAAACCTTGATGGTGCTTCATCAGCCTTTCAGTGTCTTCAGTCTGGCAGCAGCCACATCCAATCAATCTGAATAACGAAATGTTGGCTGGAGTGAGCTGTTCATTCAAAGATTAATAATATACTCCTACTTGCAGGGCTTCAATTAATACTTCTAGTCCGAATAGCTATTTCATAGGGTCATCCAACCTGGCCTTTCTAACTTCTCTGGTGGAAGAGGAGATGGCATCTGCTTTTGAAGGCCTTATTTTAGGTGTATCAAAGTATTTAGGTGTAAAGAAAGTTTATTTTTTTGTTCACGTCTCAGGGAAACAAAAGGTAGTACATACGATTTTAAAAGTTGATTTAAAATTATATTTTTACCTAATTATCTACAGACTATTTCACTGGATATAAGTCACAAAACGCAGGGTGCCTGTGAGCAACTTCACATCCATTATTCTTCAGTGATTTACCTGCCATGAAAGAGATGATAAGTTCACACAGAGAAGGTGAGAAGTAAAAGCCATAAACTCTAAAGGAAAACTTTGCACGGCATAAAAAAAGATCCTTTTTCAATCAGTGAGCCTGTCTCATGAAGGTTGACTTTTATATGATGGATGAACGTGGACCACTACTCTTTACTTTAGTACACCCATGTCAGACTACCTCATATAGAGCAGTTTTCTTGATTAGTCCAGTTTATGGAGATAGATGTCTCCCCTTCTGGTTAGCGGTCCATATTTTGGTGCCAAACTGTGTAAATTCTAATCCCAATATCTGAAGTAAGTGGTCGCCTGGTGACTGAAGTGTGAAATAAAGTGCCACAAACATCTCATCTTGGTAAATATTTTTTCTTTATTGAATGTTTGCTTGTTTATTTATTGAATTTGGGGTTGGGGGAAAAAAATTAGATCAATCATTTCCAGTGCTGGAAATTTTTAGAAAAATCCCTTTGCTGCAATCCAGCATCCGTAAAACAACATTTTCTTTTTTTCAGTTGAGAAAACTGGAAATTATGAATGAAAGCAGTGACAAGAATTTGGATTGTGGAAATGGGGATGGTCCTGTGAATCTCAGTCCGTTGGGTCTATCCATTTCCCAATCTTCTGCCATCAGGTGGAATGAATCTTGCTGTTGCATCTGTGCTGCATCCCCTTTACAAGAATTTCACACTGTGGCTTGGGAACATGCTCAGTTTATACAAACTATTTGGCAATTTTTAGCAGCCAAATTCTGACAAATTATAACAACTCCAGGGGAAAAAGAAGGGATTATGAGAACAGAGACAGATACTTTGCTGAACTCAGAAGTGCTATATTTATCACACAGAATACTTTTGTTTTAGAGCCTAGGGGCGCCATTCCTCCCAACTAGGTCTGGATTATGGAATCTGCCTGCAGCCAAATTAAAGTTTACCTTTAAGTCTGCAGATGCTGCGTGGCCATAGTCTTTACAGCCAGTATATCTCAGTAACAAAACAAAACAAAAAAGGCCCGTTGGCGTGAAACTGAGTTACTATGCATTTTGCACATCTCCACTACTATACAAAACTCTGATTTACTTCCAAAAATATTGTTGCAACCTTTTTGTTCCCCAAAAAGTTTTCCTTCTGAATATGTGCAGCATTTAAAAAATGAAGAATATGGATATGTCAAAAAGAAAAAAAAACAAACAAACAGACAACCCATACTGTTGCTATTGGTAATATATTTTCTTCTCTACCCTCTCTGAGAACTTTCTTGGATTGGATTAGGTGACAACCTGGAAATTTCTGTTATATAATGAATCCACCACAGCAAATTGCTGACGGTCACTGGGAAAATATTTCTCATTTTTTTAAACGGTGGGTTTAATCTCAAATACTCCTAAGGAGGAATCTGCTAGAAACATCACTAGTTACTGAACCATTTTTCTATTTGATAACATCCCTACAAGGGTTCAAAGAGAAGGTCAAAAACACAGTAACTACAGATCACTGCAATTTCTGTGAGACTGGTGCACAAAGAGGGACACTTAAGGAAAGAAAGGAAAAAGAAGAAAGTCTGGAGCTGAGCAGGAAATATTTGTTTCTGTCCTAGGGGCATTTTTGAAATTTCAAATGTTTTTTTCCTCTCGTGGACTGGAGCAAAAAGTCAACAGCTCAATTTTCTTTTTGAATCCTAGAATCAGATAAACTGATGAGGATCGAACTCTCTCTACATGTTACATGTAGATTTGTGTGCATGTGTGTGCACATACATACGTACTACATTATTTTCCTCTGCGACAAGACCATGACACCACTGCAGGCTCCCGAACACAAAGCCGTGCAGCAAACACAAGGAAAGAAAGGGGCAGGATGAAGAGACAGAGCTGCCGGCAGAGGAAACAGGACGCTTTAGGGCTAGGAGGACGGTCTCGGATGCTGTCGATAACCAGTGGAGAACTGGGTCCTTTTGAGAGCAGCTTGGTGTAGGAACCTGACCTGATTTGGGGGTACATGACCCAGAAAAAGTTCCATTCTGATCCCCTATTGTGTATCAGAGGGACATTTCTCTTTCAATACTATATTAAAAAAAGAATTATTTGGTGAGAGAAAATTTTTAATTCCTCAGTTCTCTTGAACACTATAGTAATATTAAAATTATACCTTGGCAAAAGGCAGTTAAGCGGTTGTGGCAGAATTAGTCAAAAGAGTTGATTTGATACAAAACAGCATTAAAAAGATTTCACAATAAAATGTGTATTCTTTCATATGAGTTTTCTATTGCTAATTTATCTACCATAGTTTATTAGAGGCGCTTTGATGACTGTCCACTGAAGAAGAATCCAGGTGTGCCAAACAAGTTAAGCAAGCTCTATATTACAGACAGAAGAATTGGCACAGTTGGGAAAAGCTGAGACAGGGAGTGAGTTGGGAAAAGCTGAGGCATGGAGTGAAATAGGAAAATAACAATAATAAGTTATTATTGTGGTTTAACCCCAGCGGCAACTAGGACCACACAGCCGCTGACTTACTCCACCACAGCAGGATGGGGAGAGAATCAGAAGGGAGTAGGTAAGAAAATTCGTGGGTTGAGACAAAGATAGTTTAATAAGGAAAGCAAAAGCTGCGTGTACAAGCAAAGCAAAAGAAGGAATCCTTCACTACTTCCCATTGTCAGGGAGATGTTCAGCCATCTCCAGGGAAGCAGGGCTGCATCACGCTTAAGGGTGACTTGGGAAAACAAACACCATCACTCCAAACATCCCGTCCCCTTTCTTCTTCTTCTTCTTCTTCTTCTTCACCCACCTTTATATACTGAATATGGTGTAATATGGTATGGAATATCCCTTCGGTCAGTTGGGATCAGCTGTCCCGGCTGTGTCCCCTCCCGACTTCTTGTGCCCACCCAGCCTGCTCCTGGTGGGGTGGGGTGAGGAGCAGAAAAGGCCTTGATGCTGTATAAGCAGTGCTGAGCAGGAACCAAACCATCCCTGTGTTATCAACACCATTTTCAGCACGAAACCAAAACAGACCATACTAGCTACAATGAAGAAAATTAACACTATGCCAGCCAAAACCAGCACAGCCATCATGAACATGTGCTACAGCATGAAGTCAAAGATTTCCCAGAGATCCAATCTTAAAGGAGTTCTGAAAGTGAAGTTTTGAATTTTTTCAGAATTACCCAGTATGCAATGTTCAGAAGCTCACTACTACGATGTAGTTAAAGAACCGATAGAGGAAAATATTTTCCAGGAGCAAGATTACCTGATAAAATGCAAGTTTCTACTAAATAGAAGAGGAAAGCATCAAGAGCCGCAGTGAAATTCCAAAAGTTCAGTAGGTCCTGTGAAACAAAATGTTCTTGCTTCAAACCTAGGGGAAGAAAAGATCTATCATGTTGATAACCATGCCTATGCCTTGTGGCATTTCCAGGAAATTATACAGCTTGAAGAGAAACTCCTTCAACACTTATCCATCATTTTGTTAAAAGCCAAAATTTCCATATGCTTTTTTTTTCACCTTTCTCCCTCCCATTTTCTTCCTCTTCTATGTTTCCTCTGCATTTTGCTTCTTCACATTCAGTTATTTCTCATTGTTTCTCTTTCTTTTGTTCTTACTATTTGCATCTCTTTAGAATAGGTTGTACAAAGCACTTATATTACCTAATTAATGAACTCCACACACATTACATTGTCTGATATAGACTGGAATGAGAATACTGCACAAGTACTACAAAGCTTTAACACAAACTCTGTGATGGTTTTGCTTTTTTTTTTTTTCAGGGAAGGGGGAATTTAACTACATTTTATGTATATATGCATGTTTGCACATGCTTACGTACATTTGTTTATTAAAAATCATTATTATATGGTTTGTCAGGCTGTTAATTCCTCAGATTGTGAGGAAAATCTAGTAATCCATCAATTAGCAATTGAATTAATCAGATTTAAACTTATGTAAAAGAAAAATAAACTTACGGCTTTCTAAATTGAAGTTCAAGCCATAAGTTAATTTTGGGGGCATTTAGATACTCCAGTTTTATCCTGTTCTTGTTATGAGTTTTTCTCTTTTGCTCTTTGGAGAAAAAGTCTTGCTCATCAACAAAATAAAACAAGCTAAATACTGTTTAAACTCCCAGGAGATGAGTTTTTTTTCCAAGTCTCTTCTTGCAGCCATGAATGTGGTTCTTAAGCCAAACAAAAGTCTAGAATCAAAATAGCATGAGAACTGTACAGTCTCTTTAAGTATTGGTTGATGGTCTTTTCAAGCCTCATACTTTGTGAAGATTAGGAACCTACTGCCTGATTTACAGGCCAATTTTAATGGCTTGTTATGCAGGTAACAAGACTTGTTATTTAACCATTCAGTTTTTCACATCACTAAAGGAAGCTAGAAGTTTCTTACAAAAAAATAACATCTTTGTCTCTGCCAGTCTGATTATCAAGTTATTCAATATACCTTAGTTTTAGCTTGTTTTTTAGTAATAAGCTTCAGAGAATTATTGAATGAAGAAGAATCACAAGGAGGAAGGGGGTGGTTTTCCTTCTTTGCAACAATTTTAATATCTGATCAACAGAAGACAGGCCTTAAAATTGCCTAATGTTAATACCTCCAGTGCTATTTCTTTTAGTTTGAGTCAAATCTCCAAAGCTTCAACAATTTCTTGACATTTATTATGATGAATTTGTATACGTGTGTTTGCATGTGCAAAAAGAAGGTTATGGGCAAAGGTAAGATATTCAATAAAATGTTGTTTAAGTACCCTAAGACTTGCTTTTATATTCTCTAAAACATACAGCTAAAATTCAACAGCAACAAAATAAGGTGTATTTACATGAATAGATTCACCCCTTCAAAACTTGTAGTCTAAATTGGGATAGTTCTCCATAGGATTCTCCTTTTTTTCCTTCTGTTTACTGGGGGGCTATCACAACTAGCTCAGACTTGGCAGCCAACTTTTAGATCAATATGTTTAGTAATATCAGGCAAAAAGTTCTCATGGAAACCAGTAAGGGTCTTTCTACGGAATGGAACGTGGCTTTTGCTACATAAGAAAAAAAGGGAAAATTAAGTATTCCTCTTTCTTTAGCATTGTCAGGAGCTTAGATGAGAGGATTTTTCCCCTGAGAAACTCTGCTTGAATCTGTAAGTACTCCACTGTGATCTGAGAGTATCTCACCACTTTGTACAACACGACACGAGCCTCTGATGGCATAAAATACTGAAAAACAGCCCCTCACCTTCCATGGAGAAACACAACACATTTCAAATAAATTAAGTGTGGGTTGAGCACTCTGCCAAGAGACAACATCCCTAATTGGCAGCTGCTGTTACAGCAGAGAAGGTTGATTAGAGATGAGAGAGTAGTAATTCTCCACAGAAAGGAACTGTCTGATATTATTAAAAATTACCTGCTTGTCACAGATGTTCACTCTGCTTATTTTTAGCACAAGTTTGAGTTTGAAAGACTGGAATCGAAATTTATCGTTACTCAACACACAAGGAATGTTTTTGGCAGACATTTATACACTATCAGCAGAAAATGAACTAAAAAGCTTGACAAGTTGTAAAAATTCAGAGTAATACATGAAGGTGTTTGTAAGAGCAGCTTTTCTCCAAGTATTTTCTGGCAGAGATGGCATTAGCATGCTATAACACTGGAGGAAAAAGGGGGAAAAACCTCAGGCAAGAATAAAAAGAAAAGGGATGAGGTATAAAAACAGATACAGCAAAACAGAAGAAAAAACTACCTTTGATAGTAAAAAAAAACAGCCGGAAGAAGTTTGTGAAAAGCACTTAGAACATATTCCTGAGCTGTACTTCAGGGAAAGTCAATATTAAATTTTAAGGTAACGTTCATCACTAACGAACTCTCTTCCTCCCATTCCCATACTTATTCTTTTTATAAGTTGATAATTTTTTAGCTGGACTTGAAAGGCAACACCCCAACAATGTCACTTTTTAAAAAATAATGCAAATATAAATAAGGCAATATATTTGCATGAATGCAAAAAATAATGCAAATACAAATAACGCAAAATAATGCAAACATAAATAAAACTAGTTCCCTGATGGCTGTTGACTGTAAGACTGAGACTTGTGTGACTCGGGGTACCTTTTGCTTACAGTGAAGGCACCGCATAGTGTGCAAGTCTTCTCTTTCACTGAGTGATGTCAGAACCCAAAAATAGTGGGATTTAGAAAGTCTAAGAATAAACAAAAGGCAATGAAATGGAAACTAAAGGATGTCAAAGGATAACAATGGTATTTTGAAGTCTGTGACACAGCTTTGCTGCAAAAACAGGAGTAAAGAAGGAATTCTCTAAAATATTTTCACGTGGAATTTAGCTTGCATGTGAACACTAGCATCTGATGAGCTGCCAAAGCGCTAGACTATAGATACTTTTCTGTTCCTCTTCTGTGCCTATTTAAAGGCTTCAAAGATTTTGAATGGAGGCCTCTCTCAGTGCTTCAGAGTCCTGATGCTGACTAGTGCTGCAGCACCTTTTTGCTCTTCGTGTGCTGGCTGCAGCTGCTACTCCATCTGCACTCCTCTCAACTGGCAGAGAGGAGGAGATTACTAAAAGGGAGGCTACAGAGTTTCTCTAAGTGGCTTCGCTTTTTCTGTACCCCATGAAAAACACAAATCCCTACGAGTGGACAAGTTTCAGGCGAGTATCTGGATAGTCAGTAAACCCCCCATAAAGAACAGAATAAACCCGAGGTTGGAACTTAGTATCAGATTACTTTTTTTTAAGTGTCACGGCCTACTTAGTCCCATTTAAGAAATATTCAGCTTTTTCAAAGTTATTTTCAGAAAGTAGGTGTAAAAACAGTCAGAACCCCCACAGACTTCAAAATCATAACTCAGCATGTTAACCTGGAGGAGTCTTAAGCATTAAATATGTTTACGCAGGTAGAACCATATGCATATTCTAATTACACTGGATTTACTTTGAGTTACTTTTGATTTATATCAATGCCAATAAGAACAGAAACTGGATCATCAAGGCCATTATCCTTCTCCTTTCGAAGGTGATAGCAAAATTTGTATTGATTCCAAAAGACATGGTCTTTTTTTCTTTTTTTTTTTCTTTTTTTTTTTTTTTTTTAATATAGCAAGATAGGCAGAAGTGGTAAATACAAGTTGTTGACATTAACAAACCAATCGTGAAATAGAATTTTTCTATACCAACAAAAACATCACTGATTATAGCTTTGGAAAACCGCACAAGATAAATTTCACTCAATTCAATACTGTTGCAAACAGTCAATTACAGCTACGAACATAGTTGTTTCTTTGCACCCGTTAGAACAGCACTAGTAGAGTATAATATTGCAACCATAATAATAATAGGTCTGTATATTTGACATGGGTAAAAAAAATAACATAAAAAAAGATGAGAGCTCATGATTCAAGGGGTTTTTTTAAGTATTTTCAATATTTTTCAGGTATTTATCACAGCAGTAAATAAACCCACTGCTATAAAATGGTGAAGCATAAGGTTTTTTTCCTTTCATCCAACTTCACAATAAACAACATAATTAGAACCCCAAAGGGTAGCATATTTCATGAAGGATAGATACGAAGAACACCAAGTTTATAAGAATGAGTAAGGGATAAATCAGAATACCATTAGTCTCTTGTTTGCATGCTCAGACATTTGGTTTGGACACCCAAGTGAGAATTTATGAAAAAATGTGCATATTTGGAGAAAGAGCTTTCACATATTCCTTTTTAGTTTATTTGAGCATTTAAACTATATGCACTTTGCTCTCCATTCCAAAGAATTAGTTTGTATCCTTATGTCATTGTTGGTACTCGATGCAAAAAATACGCTTCACCTATGTAGCCATCAGTAAGGGAACACATTCAAAAGTCTTTATTATAAAATACTATAGTGATGAAAACATAGCAAATTATGGCCATGAAAAGATCACTAGAAACAACTTGTCTGACTTTATTGGTAATTCCGTGGTCTGCAGCCAGCCTGAGAGCAGCCATGACACGTTATAGAAATCTGAAAGTTACTTTGTGCTGTAACTTTCCTCCAGACAATTCCTTTTCTTCCACTTGAGCTCAGGGCAGAAAAAGAGGAACAGAAAAGTGGTGTGATCAGGTAAATCTTTTTCGATGGATAACAGGTTTTCCCTAGTGAAAGCCGATTCTAACACTGACATTACAGGAGTTTCAACCAAAGCGAAAGTTGAAACAATAGTTGCTAAACACTCTATTGCAGCTAAATTTCCTCCATTAACTGAGGTTTATCTTGCCTGGTATAACACCAAATTGTGTAATGTCGATGTTTATAGTTTGTGAGACTGATCAGAAGCTATAAATGTAAATGGCTTCTTCTGGTTTTCAAGGATGAGTCTGACTGTTAGATATTATACCCTATAAAGTGAATGTAGCTATATAAATATATTCCCTAGTCCGGCTCACCACGCTGTTCCTCATACAGGCCANGATCATTGATAAAGATATTAAAGAGAACCGGCCCCAGCACCGAGCCCTGGGGGACACCACTTTATTAGAAAGCCCAAATACTCATTTAAAGATGATTCTGATTTAAGTTAAAATGTTACTAGAAAATTTAATGTACTTTTTTTTAAAGTCTGAAAGTATTTTTTACTAGATTACTAATAAATGCAGTATTGAATTATTTTGTTTAAACTTGTTTAATGTTGCAGAAGAGACAAGTGGTAAAATATACAAAGCATTTACAGAACATTGGAGTCTAAGTTCTGGTTTTAAAAATTATTTACAAATATACATGCCTGAATCCTGTTTACTTTCAACAAGATTTAGACTTCACGGTTACTCTTAAAAATTTTATCAAATTTTTAAGAACTGAATAATAAAAAATACACAAGTTAAAAAAAAAAAAAAACAAACTACTATGCCAGTCAAAGTATACCTCTTGGTTTTATTCCTGTTTTCCCACAGTTAAAAAATAATTCCAGAATGACTGACTATGGAAATGACGCAATTGTCTCATTAAATTTGCCTCATTATATGAACAGGAAAGAAAAGACATAGGAAAAAGGCGAGATAAAAAGCTACTATGGAAAAAATAATATATGTTCCTTATGTTAAGCATCTATTCTCTTTTCCATGTATTTCAGTCATCTTTCTTTTAAAAAAGAGTATATACTATTTTCATACAACTTATGCTGAAGTGATACCTTGTGATTTGAAGAGACATAGGTAATTGCACTTTTTTGAGCTGGGTAATTATATTAGGGCACCAAAAGTTTTTGCTGAAAGACTAAAAATAAGTGACCTGCAGATTGACCTGTTACTGCTGTATTGAACTTAATTATGTATAACTTACAGACACAGGAGCAAACAGCTAGAACAATGCCAGAAGGAAGGAGAAACATCTTTCAAGTGTCTCATTTCTGTTACTCAAGGAAAGGTGTTATAATTTTTTGCTGAAAATACCATGTTTGAGCAACCTTGGCAAAGGAAATCTTAATGACAGGAATATTCAGTGGTGACTTATGGCCCATGCCCAAGTTAGAGGCTTGGTCCCTAAGAAGATACCAAACTAGAAAAATTACAGATGGGGTAATCATGAATATAGAGAAGAGAGAGCAGTAAAGGAATCCCATAATGAGAAAGGTGTCTCTGGGCTGTGCCAGGAAGAATATTTTTTACGTATGTATGTCATTTGTCACAAGCTTTCTAGTTGTTGAGGCTTGAAGTAAGAGGAAAATTTATCTCATTGTGAATAAATGTACTGGCTTTCATTAATTCTACAAGTCATCTTAGGCCAAAATTAATCTCTGAGTTGTAAATTGATTCTTCAGAAGTCCAGAACTTAATTCAAAGTCCAGTCGTAGGTTCTAAGCTCATCCCTCTGTCTGGCTAGAACGGTGCTTCAGCCACTTCAGAGCCTTCTGAGTATGAAAAAGAGAATGAAGAGGGGTTGAGCACCGTATATAATAACATGAGGTGGGCGGGGAGAAGCACATTTTTGTAATATAAATATACCTGCCAGGAACAGGTCCCACAGAAGGACAGGAATCCCTTTGTACGAAACAAAAACATCACAGAAATAATGGTTATACTAAAGGCATCGTTGAATTCTTATTCCTTGACAAGGAAAAAAAAAATCACAGTAAAGAAAACCCTAGCAATATTTGACTGGAGGAGTTTGACGTTCTCCACCCAGTTCCATTAGTTCCTGGTTTTCCATTCTGGAAAAAGGGACACAAAAAGTTATGCAGTGAAATACAGATGTTTGGCTCAGCTCCACTGGTAAATTAATCTTTTATTGTACCAAGACTACACCACCTTAATGAGAGCACGGATCTTAATAGTACTACAGAATCCTCTGCCTTTCTTTTACAATTACAAACCATTATCTTCCGTGCGTGTCACGTATCTAAAGTACCTCTTAACATGTTGAAACCAGAGGCTTAGGCTTAAGGATGTCATTCTGCTTTATGAAGACTGGGTGCGATTTATTATGATTATTTTAAATTAAAAAAATATATATGTATATGAAGGCTGTGTCAGACTGCAGCCATGTTAAGATGAACTAATTCTTTAGTTAATTTGATATCCTCACTATTTTAACCAGGCTACTGATTCAAAATTTGTCAGAGTATCACATTTCTTCAGAGCTCTCGCAAGTCTGATGAGCTTGCCTCCCTAATGAAAGAGCTCAGTGATCGGGCTTAAATTTGAAAATAAGTTATTCCACATATTTCTTCTCTTCTGGAGACGTGGTCTTGTGCCACAGATGTGCAATTTTCATTAGCTTTAATAGAATTCGTTTCTGCCCACCCAGAGAACAATTTACTGCAATGTGTCAGTTAATTTTAGAGAGGATATTTTAGGCTACGTGATGACGTGCTTATATAGGACTAACGTGAAAATGGTTTCAAACTTTTTCCTTTAAGTGTGACGTTTTAAACTTACATTTACACTACATAGATAAAGCACAGAATGGGGGGCGGAGGGGGGAATTTCAGAAAAGCAAGACAGCTGATGCAGAATACAGCAACTTAGACCTGAAAAAATGTGTGTAAATTACTACGAAAGCACAATTTAAAACAAAAGGCAGAAAAATCATTAGGTTAACTGAGAGCACAGAGTGGTAAGCATTTATGTATGCTGACTACTTGACTCACCTATACGAGTCCTATAATATTCAGTAGGTGTAATTTCACAAAGCGATCTTTTGCATCTGACTCTAAAAACCCTGTTGCAGATTACTCCTTCCTCAGGTCCACAAGGATGAATCTGGCTACCTTCACCGGCATTCAGAGACACAATCAGTCCAAAGCTGAAAAGAGTTTTGCGTTCCACCATGATGCTCTTTTCCAAAACCCTGCTGAATTCCTTCTCGAACTAAAGCATCGCGTGTCTGAAGGAAGCAGAAATCAAAGGCTAATCATTATTTCTGAAAAAAAATACTAGGGTTATTCTGGCTCCTTGCATCATCCTGTTGGTCATCCTTGCCCCCAGCAGGTAGAACCTTCTGATGGAACTAGAAAGTGGTGCGGGTAGTGGTAGGCAGAACAGGGAATTAGGTTTGGCTTTTGTTTTTTCAGCCCCCTACTGTATTTCTCTGACATTTGTGTCAAATCGTCATTGTATGAGCCAGCGCTCCCTGTAAGTACCTGGCATCTAATGTACATGCTCGTAAGAAACTAGGCAATTTAAATTCATGCAAAGGTGGATACAGTGGTGAAAGAACTGAAAACTTGTTTTGGAAAACAAGCTCCACTGAAATAATTACATAAAACCTCTGGAAATCAGGGACTATTTATCTGCTTTTCTACAGCAACCTCCAGCAGCTGAAGGTTGCTGCAATATTGTTAGGCTGTAAAGGATGGGGGAAGGACAGAGTGTAACTTTCTTAACATATTTAGAAAAAAAATCACTCTCTTCTTTTCAGTGAAACCTTCCATTATACTAAGGTGATACAGAGAGACATATTTTTATATAATGCTTCAGGGTTTTACTTCATAAAGCCTAGGTGAAGCTGATGTGCCCTTTCCTACAATAAACAAAATAAAACACAGACTGCCTCTAAAACTACATAAACTTATAGTACTGCTGAATGGAATTCTATTTAGTCATTTACTATCGTGATTATTAACAGGCTTCAACTATGTGTTTTGCGCTGAAATGAAAAATAAATATTACAAGTGCTACATTATTAATCCCCGTCCCTTTTAGGCTACAGGTAAAAAACAAGGCAAGAATATTTATGTGGGTGAAACAACTTAAAATACTGCTCGCAAGCACAATAGCAGCTCATTATGTAGTGCAGACTGAAAAACAGCAACTGCGCACAAAAATACCCTTTTTGAAAACCAAACGGATTAGAATATCTTCGCTTCCAAAAGGCAATAAAGGCCATATTCACCACTGTTTTGCATAAGCTTTAGTCAGATCAGTTAATGTGCTCGGTCTTCTTTAAACATGCGAAAACAAGTTATTTTCTGGTAGCGGTGCTTTAATATCTTTTCATACAAATGTATTTATTTTTTCAAAATGTTAAGGAACTAACAAGACCAAACATTTAAGAAAATATTGCCACTGTAAAATCCCAAGGTAGCTACAAAACCAGACTTGTTTCATTTAAACTTAGAGATGAAGGATGAAAGACCTAAGAGATGAAGACCTAAAAAAGATCAAATACCAGTTGATTTCAAGTGAGCCTCAAATCAGGACTAAACTCTGCCCCATATAACATTTAGCCATTATTTTGGCACTCCGCAGAGAGAAAATCGCAACTTCTGTGATCTCATTAAAGTTTCAACCACCATGACTCAGATTTCATTGATTTCACTGAAAGCGGCTGGCTAGGTGCAAAAATGAATCCTTGTTCCCTAAATCTGCATGTGTTTCTGTTGAAAGCTTTGAAACACCTAGCTCCTTATCTGTAGACCAGCATGGGAAAATTTCCTCCTGAGTAACATCTTTTCCCATTTGTGTACTGACACATTTAGTAATTCTCTGGGCCTTCTTTCCCTGTTTGTTCTTAATTTCCCAATTCCCTGGAGAATAAGGAAACGCCTCCTCGAGCTTCTTTCTCACTGATAATTCTGTACTCCAGCTCAATACAAGGTATTTTACTGGCTTCCGTCAAAGAAAAATGAAAGCTTTCTAACCACTTCCATTTAAATGCAGAGTTATTTTCGTGCAGAGCTTTTCCTCAGTGAGAGGAACCACAGATGCAGTGGCTTGTAGCTGTCATTAGCGTGTCATAGATATATTACTGGATTATGCTTTTCAGAAGGCAAATGTAAACTTACCTTTACTTATTTTGAAAACCATAAAGAAACTCTACCATTATATAAAATCACTTCAACAGGGGTTTATTTTCTTTTGCTTCTCCTAGCCACAATAACATCGTATTTCCCTGTTTCATGTTGCTGCTGTGAGACTCTTTCGCATTTAATTACTTTCAAACTCTTCATTTATCTTTGGAATGGTATTCAGTGGCACGCTGGATTTACAATAAATCATTCTTGTTCTCCCTATATATAGTTGGCTAATGGATATGTATATGTTGGGCTTTTAGTCTTTTGTTCAGGACTCCTTTCTGGTCAGTGTCACCAAAATCTTTAGTCAAAATATTGTGCAGCACAAAAAGCATAAAGCATGTTTAGCTTTCACATCCATAGCAATGTATCACTGAGGAATGAAAGAAAATGGAAGGAGGTTTACAATCTGTGCTTTTATTGCATGACAGAAGTCCCCAGGACAGATGAGAGACTGGAAAATGTAGGCCTGTTTTCTATTTTTGGTGGAAACATATACAGTGAGATTTCCCTGGGCTGCCAGGGGAATGATACACAGTTAGGATGTGAACTTCTCCACAATATACCAAAATAAATATTGTTTTTAAATAGTAAGTAGGATTCTACACCATTTCATATCTTTATGATGTATTTGTTCGTTATGAAGCAACGGCATAGCAAAGCTTCAATAAACCTTAATCAGCTTTACTGTAATAATTTTTTGTAGATGTATTTAAAATTGCAAGAAATGCCAATCAAACATGAAACAGACCCTGGAAAACTATTTTGTAGGAAGTGGAAGTAATTTGGAGCAGGGACAAAGTCAAAGAAATATTGTTCATCTTTTTAATAAATTATGGAGGGAGTTAAGTATTCATGTATTTACACTTTTTTTCTTTCTTATATATGAATAAATATGGTACTTTATCTATTCTAACATATCTTCTGGACTTCCACAAGCAGAAAGAAAGTTGGAAGCTTCTCAGAAAAGTAAATGGGATTCATATCTTTATCTCAAGCTGTTTCATTGTGCTATCTCAATTTAATTGGGTTTCTTGCTAGCCATTTCAAAGAACTTTACTGAGAAAGTCTGCTCCATATAGCGTCCAGCAAGCATAACCAGAATCAATGTAATGGCACAAACGTAGTTAGAAAATGTTAGATGTACACAATGCGTTCAATCTTCTCGTCTCCTAGTGTAACCAAATTAAATAGTCTCATAGTGTAAACCAAACTAAAATAATTTGTAAATCCAAATAGAGTGCCATTAAATCTGTGGAGGCTCAAATCAAAGGGTCGCTCAGAATTCTCACGGGTCTTAGCTCCGCTCACTCTACGAAGCACACCTTTTCAGAATATAGCTACTTGCACAAACAGCCTATTTGACTTACTTAGCATTGTCGCAAAATTCAAGACAAAAAATTAGACAATCTCTAGAATAGCTAGAGCTCTAGAAAAGCTAATATAGCCTAGAAAGTTCAGATCTTATTTTGACATACAGCAATTCTGGAATCAAGAATCCAGCCTAAAAATTTAGGCTTGTGACTATTATCTCAATCTAATTCCTGAATAACTTAATTAGGAAAAAAAAAAAAAAAAAAAAAAAAAAAAAAAAAAAAAAAAAAAAAAAAAAAAAAAAAAAAATTCATATATAGGGGCCTATCCCACACCACAAAAAAAACCCCAAAATAAAAAAAAAAAAAAAAAAAAAAAAAACAGAAGAACAAATTACAAGTTCTTAAGAAAACTAGACCAGCTGCAAAGTTCACTGCTATTTAGATCCCAGGTGCTAATTAACTAATCAAAGGCTTTCAAGTGGGTCAAGCCAATCAGAGAAGGATCTCAGTAAGAGACTCCCAGATGCAGATACAATGCCAGGAGCTCCTTTATCAATAAGGAGAAGCTGATGGGGTAAGTGAGCTTATAGGTTGGTGAAGACTTCTTAGTGGTTGTGAGGACTGTTGTAGGTGTCTTTCTCTTGCATTCATAGGTAACACTAAAACAAGAGGCTGGTTTGATCCAGTGTATGTAGAAACCAGTATAAGGAGTCTCCTTTTCATGCCAGAGCAAAGCAATGAAGGCAGAATCACAAAAGTAAGGCAAGGGCTACTGACATTTTTGTTTCAATTACCGCATGTGTAATTACCTTCCTTCTGGGTAAGTGATATAGATACATATGTGTGTAGTTCAATTAAATTCAAAGTGTTCAAAAAGATTTTTAGCCCTCTAGGCATGATGGGGCACCCTAAGAGATGTGAGAGAAAACAAAATTTTTCTCTTACTAGAAAGTACTTCTGTATCTGGGAGGATGTTAGTTGAAAGCAGGAATCTCTAATTATTAAGAGCATAGCTCTGACAGAGGAAGCTATAGAATCAGGTACATAAACAGCTGATCTCATAACCTCAGCGGATGGAAAGAACAACTTAACTACGGAATGCATTAGCCTAGAATCTTTCACATTCAAATAGACCTTTAAGATCAAGCCCAACCATTACCTTAGCACTGCCAAGTCCATCACTAAACCATGTCCCTCAGCACTACGTCCACCTGTCTTTTAAATACCTGCACAGAAGGTGATTCCACCACCTCCCTGGGCAGCCTGTTCCAATGTTTGATAACTATTTCAGTGAAGAAATTTTTTCCTGATATCCAATCTAAACCTCCCCTGGTGCAACTTGAGGCTGTTTCCTGTTGTCCTATCGCCTATTACTTGGGAGAAGAGACCAATCCCCCATCTCTCTGCAAAACCCTTTCAGGTAGTTGTAGAGAGCAAGGAGGTCTCCCCTCAGCCTCCTCTTCTCCAGGCTGAACAACCCCGGTTCACTCAGCTGCTCCTCATAAAGCAACCAGCTCCGTTGCCCTTCTCTGGAAACGCTCCAGCACCTCAATGTCTTTCTTGTAGTGAAGGGACCAAAGCTGAATGTGGTATTTGAGATGCTTCATGTGTATTTCACTACAACTATATTGTTTCTGGCTTTTTCTTGGTTTATAAAGCTAGGTTTTGACGTGTCTCCAGTCATGTCTCTGCTGATTAGTGCATTGCTCTCACTTTACAGCTTTATGACCCGCATGTAAGTAAGGAATCCACAAAGGTCATACTTACATTTATGTCCTGACTATAGATCCAGAGTTCATTTCCTTTTACTAGACCTCTGGTATTCATATGAGTTTCTGTGAAGCTCACTGAAGCCCAAAGGCTTTGAGACAGCCCTCGAACATGACTGTGGTTCCTTAACCTGGGATGGATGGTACTGGGGTGTGTTCTGGTTGATCTGAAACTTTTAATGTATGGATGACTTAAGACAATAAAGGATTCTTCAGGTTTTATAATTCTTCTTGGTGTTTAAATCCAAAACAAAAATCTGTAACCTACTGGTATGTTTCTGCTTTAGAAGCTTTTTCTTTTACGGAGTTTGAGCTTAGTTTCAGGAAACGTCTCACATTTTCCCAATCAGTGCTGCATTGCTCAGGAGCATTCCTGGATTGCACTGTAATGCTTCTGCAGGTGTATGTGATAAATGGCTCATTAATTTTATATGGATAAACTGTTAGATCCACCATGGCACGTATGGTTAGTGGGAACTGTAAGGACTGGAAGAGAAATAAACAGTTGTAAAAGATATACAGGATCAGTTTACAAGGCACTAAGCACCATATAATGAGTTTCAATTTGAACAGGGCTCTACCTTGTTAGAACTTATAAGGTGAGGATTTTCTGATATTCAAATTAAATTACAATAGCTGCAAGCAGTGTTCAGGGCTGCTACAGCTACTCAGTTGCAAAGCCAGGGGATTTGATAATGAATATGGTCTTTCCCTTGAGGTCAAAAATGTAATTATGAAAAAGTTCTGAACTGAAAAATAGTCGTCATCTGTTTTCATGAGAGATAAAAGATCACCTTAAGGTGAAGAGGTTGCAGATAAGAAAGAAAGTTAAATTTAAAAAGCCCAACGTGACCAACAGTAGAGCTGCTGAAGTACAGTAAGAACAAAATTAAATATTATAATTAGAAGGGGAAATCATTCTACCTTTACTAGACATATGCTATTAAAATATTTAACTCATCTCCTGATTAATTCACTGGATGATGAGAAGATTATTATAGAGGTGATAAATCAGTAGATTAATATATATTCAGCAGGGATATATGAGGTAGGACTGAATGCAACTCCCTAGTTCCATAGGAGACCAGTTAGCCTCTTTTCACTATATTTGGTCTAGAGCAATGTATCTTCTTTTTACGTGTGGCTCTAAATTATCACACTGTCTTAACTCCAGAGGAGGGGAATGTAGTGGTTGGAAACAGGCTTCTGGTGCAAGCAGCTTTACCTATTATTCTAAATGTTCCTTCCTGATTTTTTTTTTGAATAAATTTTTGGGCATACCTTGGTAAATTAATTCTTCTTAATTCTCTAATGAAAGGTGACGCTGTCCCTAACTGTTCCTCAGCACATCGCATTCCCTTGTATCAAGAGAAAAGTATATCCTTCAGACTCGTCACATACTTGTCTTACTCCACTCATTCCACTCAACTGTATTAAATGGCCTCAAACTTTGGAGTTGCAGTTTGCTGCAAAGTCTTCTATGACAAGTCTCTTTTAGAGGAAACTGGGGAAACTATTCAATGTTCACATAACGTCTTTAGCATTTTTCATTGTTTATATTTGGAAGACTTGCAAATTGGAACCTTTAGGATGAATAAGGCTATTTGGAACAGCTGGGAGGGAAAAAAAAATCCAATAAAATAACTAAAAAAAAATTTAAAGGTGGAAAAGGTTTTTGTTTTTTTGGGTTTTTTTTGTTTTTTTTTAATAATTCCCCAGATAACAAATAACCAGATAGTGAAGAAATGCAGACATTAAATAGGGCGCTCATATTTAAGCTGTGTCTGAACAGGAACATTTTTTCTTATCCTTAGGAATTTTCACTTACACTGATATATTTTGATGTAATTATGTTTTAAAGCACAACGGAGAAAATTTTTTTCTTTCGGTACCTTTACATGCTTCATTAAGTAACATAAGAATCTATATCATGTGGCCAGAATCAGGGACATGGTCACGATGCTACCTATACTGAAATTAAAATGTGGCTTTTAAATTTAGTAAATGACAAAACTGTACTACCTCAGGAGAAGGGTAAGAAAAATGGTTTATCAAGTAGGCACAGACTCTTCTTAGCTGTGCAACAAATTGCAAAGGTTCTGACAACCTCTAATTGCTTTGGCAGGAACTGGAGAAGATCCGGATCTGTAACTAAGCCATTTTACTCACTGTTTAACTACAATTTTAGTTAACGTAAGAAAAGAGCTTTAAATTAAGGTAGCGTAGTGATGCATTATGTCTAGCCACACCTTGAAGGATGCATGTACTTACAGTGAAGCAGAGAAGGACAAAAGTCTAGTGGATTTTTGTTGCTGCAGTTGTCAGTTTTGATTGAGTCTACACTGGTGAGTAATCTAAGACGAGGCAATGCACCATTTTTTAAATGCCCTTTGTGATCCATACTATGGATTGCAATTGCAGTACTGAGTGTTCAGGAGAGAAATTAAGTACTTGAAGTTTGACTGTCTGGAAATGGGGCAGAGAAGCAATCCCTGATAAACCTCACCAAATCAAAACCATAGATTTCAGGGGATGGTCAGTCCGCCAACCTGCGTGCTTGGCATATACTCAACAAAAAGATTCTTCCTGTACTTCAAGATAGTGTCATGATCCCTTCCTCACAGTCATCACTCCAGACTATTTGCTACTCAAAGATTAGAATAATGAGAAGGTAAAAAACATGCAGAAGGAAGAAGGTGGAGGAACAAGTTCGATAAAGGGAAGATGAGAATAAGAAGATATTGGAAGTCAATGTCCAGGAAGGGAGGAAGGGAAGAGCGATAAAAAGTCAGATCAAAAGACACTGTTGGCTTTCAGCATGGCTGCCCAAAAGCCAGTATGATAAGTCTTTGTTAATGTTCCTTCAGGGGTTATCAAATGATTTCTTTTGGCTGGAATGGGGAGAGGAGGAGAAGGAATGGGCCTGAGACTAATGACAGAGGTTATAAGTGTTTTCTATGCTAAACTATTTAATGAACTGGCATTAAAATCACAGTTCCACTAGTATTGTTTTAAATACTACTACTCAAACAATAGTGGTACCATGCAACAAGTGCCGAGTCTATTTTGGGGATATACAAGACAATGAAAATGCATCCATGTATTTACCAGGGATAATTCATAGCAGACTAGCATCCTGATCATTTCTTTTTCTGGAAAAAAAATCTAATTTGTTACATTTTATTTGTCTAAAACTGTATTATATCTGAATCTCAAGCATTGCATGCTGGGAAGTTTGGAAATTAGACAGGAGATAATGAGGTTCAGCTGAGACTTTGAAGAGAGGAAACAGAAGTCAGCTGGTTATATTGAAAGCTGAGTAATGTGTAAAGAGAAATTAGCAGACCATTTCCTTAATGATCTGGTGTAGGATGATTACTATTGAACAGATTCATTAGCAAAGTTGGTAAAAGTAGGAAAAGTATGTTAACTGATTTTACCATTGACACAAAGTTGGAAGACATCATTAGTACTGAAGAGTTAGAATATTTTACGGGAAGATGAGGATGACTAAGGAATAAAGAAACAGGAATAGGAGTGAAATAATCATATCAAAGTCAACGTATGAGGTGTCAGTAATAGATGAGCCACTCTTTATTAGCAGCTCCAGACTGGTATTGGCTTTGAGTTCACTGAGGAGGACAGAAGGAGGAATTTTCTGACTATTAACCACTGAGTAATTATGAGGCAGCAATGCAACAAGACTCTGAAGATTGCAGGTCCCTCTCAAAATGCTTCATGTGAGCTCTTTTCACTTGAAATGGGGCAGTATCAACAGTCTTATAGATGGCTCTAGACTTCCTGGTATACCATCCATTGTTCTGTAGAGGGAAGGAGAGGGGGAAAAAAATTATATTCTTAGTCTCCCTTACAAAAGGAGTCAAAGACTTGGCTTTTTAAGCCAAGCAAACAAAAAACTGAAAGGACAGGAAAAAAAAAAAAAAAAAGTTGTGCACTGTAAATCACAATCATTCACTGAATTCCAAAGACAGAATATTCCGATATTTTGGGTTGATGACATTGCCTGTAGCAAGAACATAAAATGGCGTGACATTATGCTATGCATAATTCTGCGTTTGATCAAGTATATATGCCGCTTCTCTTTGGTTGGACCTCCACAGATGTTTTTAATTCATTGTGGAAAAGAGAAGGATAGAAGGACTACTTTAACTAAATTCTGGCCCAAGAATAAGTATAAACTGACTATAAATAAAGTTACTCCTGCAAATTAGAAGGATGTTTTTAATCACCAAAGGGATGATTCTGTAACAGCGTTCAAATGGCTGTGGTGAAGAAGAAAACAGGTTTCTCTGAATGGTAGAACTTTAAAAGGATTATACAGTGTATTTGTTTGTCATATCAGGGACTAAACTTGATAAACGCCCTAGTTGTTTACTGTCATCAGTTACACACAACTGGAATTACTTCAATAACTTTCCGTTTTCCTAAACACAGACAGTGAACTGAGATCTTAAGGTTTCAAAGGATGCGCATAATCGCATAGTCTGGTGCCTTGTGGAACGTGGTACCACAAACGCCATGTCACACTGATCACTTGCTGTTTCCAGTGCTGATTTGATGCTCTTCGTTCCACTGAAACGGGACAGTGGAGCTGTAGGCATCTGGCATGCATACTTGATCGAAATCCCGAATACTGATGAGGTCAGAATTGCACATTGTTATCTGCAATTTACCCAATATCTGAGACACTGATGTTTTGCATTTCCATGCCAACGTCTGTAAAAGGAATAGAAAATGGCACAAAGTTAAGCTGTTGAAAGGGAGTTTTAATACTTATAGAAGACGGTCTGGTGATAACTTCTGTTTGGAGATTTGCTAAAAGTTAAAAGGGGTCATCAGTATTGCATTTTTCAATTCTTTGAGATGTCACCGTACTAGCTATATTTCTTTTGACGATATCGTTAAAACCAATTCTGCAAATGAAAGGAGTTAGGCTGGGAGAAGGCCTTTTCTACTCTTATCTTCTACAGTACAGGTACAAGGACTTTCGTCCTCTTGACAGACTACCCTTAACAGTTTTCCTAATATGTAACCCTAGACTTACTCTGTCTAGTACCTGAGAAATAAAGAAAATACAATAGCAATTATTCTTGCACAATACCTAGATACTTTTTTAACAGAAATGAAAAAAAAAACAAAACCAACTTTTATTGTGGTTTTTTTTTTTTCTTTCTACATAATCATAAAATTAGATGTAGTCTGAATTATGGCATCCTCACTAGAGTATTTCCAAAGCAGAAACGTAAACACAAGGAGTTTTAACAATGCAAAATTTTTGCAGAGGTCAGCAGGATTTGTCTTCTTTCTTATGTAGAAATGAGACTAAGCCCCAGAAATGGTGCATACACATCTCCATGTCATGGAGCAATTCCGAAATCCAGAATGACTCAGTCAGAGGTCGTTTGCTGGTTCAGTTTTCCACAGTGCCCTTTTCTGTTCACATCACCTCAGTTTTTCACCAGGCTATAAAATAACAAGAGAGTGATTTTTAATTCCACAACATAGAACATGAAGCCTTTTAGATAACTAATATTTTCAGATGTATTACTTAGAGACTCTCTTATAAATCTTGCTCCCTCTTGTGAAAGGATAATTTTAGTCCAGAGTTCCCATCTCCTCCTAAGCCCTACTGCTATAATTGATTCTTCTTTTCAGGGGGTTTCTGAAGGTAAAAGTCACATTAAGAGTGTATGTTGCACAAAAATGTAGGAATCCTATTACTACTAGCACTTTCAAAGCCAGGGAAGTCTTGCATCTCCTTTCTCTGCAAATTCTGAAGATCAAATAAGCGTGTGGAAGGTTGCGGAAAGCAAATGGCAAGTGAGGAGATGAAAGCAGGATGGACTTTGCTTCCTCTCTGTGACTCCTGGAGAAGCGTCTACTTAATTTTCTGCTTCTTCATGCAGAAACCTAATATATCCCATAGGAACATATAAGTTCTACGAACCAGGAGGAGGCGGTTTTTAAAGATGATCTTAGGTGCATGTTTACATATACAGGCTTTTCATCAACAATGCTGAATTCTAGCAGTTTTTGCAATTTAAAGTAAACAAACTGGGGAAAGCAAACTAATAATCATGTAATAATTGTGTGCAAGAGTATAGATTTTTGAATATAACTGAACATATAATGATCCTCTTCAAAAAAACCTCTCCTCTGTTAGGGGATAGAGCAGATGCCAGATTTAGCACTGAAGCAAATTGGAAAAAAAAAAAAATCCATTGATTACAGCAACTGATCCTGACGTCGTTTTATATAGAGAGTTCTCCATGGCTTTGGAATAGTTCTTATCCACATTTGCTGCATTGCCAAACTTGGCACTGAGCCCCGTATCTGCAGATCCCACAACATTAAATACTTAGGTTAAAGCAAGTAAAGAAAAATAAAAAGCTAGTCAAACAAATCTTGCCTTCAGTTGGATGAATACACTGACCGTTTGTCAGTAAAGTAAACGCATTGCGTTCGGCGGCATTGTGGACTTATAGTAGCGTTTTACCGATGCCTTTAACAGGTATTTGGTAAGTGACAGAAGGACACCTGACCAAACACTTTTGCCATCTGTAGTATTATGTGATAGAAAAGGCAAAATAAGATAGCTATTCACTTACTGATAAGGGATTTTTAAAAAGAGATGAGTTGATAACCGTGGGTGTGATTCAGTAAGAAAAGGTAGTGAAGCGTTCTGTGTTTGAGGAAAATCTGTAAAAGCACTGAGGAAGACTGTAGTTGGGGACAGCTAAAGGTGTAAGCTTCAGAAGAAATCACAGTGGTGCACAGGGGCTGTGTGATCTCTTCTAGCCTGTGCCTTTGACAGGGGGTGTCATAAGGAAGAACCCTTGCGATCCCATAAATACCATTTCCCAGAAGAATCCTGACAAAAATAGGAGGCTTCCTAGTTGAACAGGCAGATGATGTAGCCATAAAATGTGTTAATAAGGAATTAGCAATTTTTCAACATTCTCCTAGGGTGCCAAGTTCTCTAAGGTAAATTTTTATGGGATTACAGATCCAGAACATTTGAGAAGGGACTTGAAAAATTTCTTGGGGTGATTCTTTAAGAAAACTTGAAGCCAGTAATGAGTTAACATGGAAGTGGAAATAATATGTGACACTGTCTTCTTGTACCATGTTTTCAGCCTTATAGGTATTGTGCAGAGTTAAATGACTTTTCAGTTGTGTAGTAAAATAAAGGTATCTTACTGAATCATTTGGTGAAGAGGTGCTCAGATTTACAATGGTGCCAAGTTCTTACCAAGGAATTAGACACAAATAACTTGAATTGCAATATTGCAATATAACAAATTGTCAGATTATTTATGCTGGGCTCATTAATGAGAGTCTTCATTCCTCCTTCTTAAAATTTGTGAACTAAAAGATCCATTTTCTTTCCATCTAAAATCCCCCCACAACATAAAAACAATAGTAAAAACAAATCTCAGGTGATGATTAAGCTGGTTGTATTTTCTGATACACGCAGTATTTCTTGTGCTTCAGAAAGGAGTGCTGCAGTGTAAAGTGTGCTTTTTGACCCTTAAAATACCCAGGGGACTGATTACTTCTAAACAGTAACAGGAATGTACTGAGAAGCAGATGAAAAGTCTATGTGTGGAGAGTGGGAAAGAAACCTAATATATATATGGAAGTACAAAAGAAATCCTGATTCACCACTTTTGGGAATCACGATGAAGAACCCTGCACGGGGTCCTTGCGATGAACCAGGACCAAGCTGTCTGTAGGAGCAAAGCAGGATATCGGTGTACGTGTGGTGCTGCGTTTAAGTAAATTAACCTCACTGAAAGCATGTTCATTAGTTCAATTTTAGAGAGCCTAACTAACCTGACAACAGTGTTCCCCATTCCAGCCAGTACCCCTGCACAGCCCCGCACACGGCGGTGAGAAGGCAGCAGACCCCTGGATGGTGGGCTGAATGCACAACGCACCTGGGTAGCCAGTGTTATGGTTTGTATCGGTGGCACCCCTTTGATTTTGTTAAGTGCAGGTAAATTGCAGGAAGATGCAGGGGAAATGACATCATAGGTATCTAGAAAGAGATTATTATTAGGTATCTAGAAAGAGATTATTTCCATTGGCAGCAAAATGGTGGAGCTGGGGGCAAGGCAATAAAATGAGACTAAAAAATATAGTGTAATTTGAAAGAGATTGCAGTGGGGGGCGGAAATTTTGATTTCATTGAACTGCTTTTCTTCCCCTCAAAATCACAACATGTAAAAGAAGCAATTTCAAGATGAATATTCCAGAAGCGTATTTAAAATCACTCTTATGAAATTTCCCTTAATACAGAAAAAGTTCACAATTCATCAATTTAACAATTAGATTAATTGAAAATATAGCATAAAAGTCACTTTCAGTTTCACCTAAGTATGGTTTCTGGTAACATCAGCAAACATACTATTTGTTTAGCCCTATTTCAGATTAATTTCTGTGCGCTAAAGGCAAATTGTTTAATCTTTTTCATTTCCAACTGCACATTCAAAATATTACTTCTGAATCCCACAAGGTTATTCAGAATGTGGACATCAGTGATGCTTGGCAATGGTAGCAAGGTATGAGAAACTGTGAATCAGCTGGGAGTAACCCTATCGAAAAATGGCATTCTGTGTGATAATGTAAGGACGACAATTAAGTTTTCAACATTCATAAATGTAATCATGCTGATCTTTTATGTCCTGTTTAGATTGCCAGTTATTTGTGAGGCATTTTCATTCCTCTAAACGTTGCAAATCATGATAAAATGCTTCTTATGGGAAACAGAGTAATCCTTTGAAAGAAGATATTAGGCAGCCCAACCAGCGAGATGACATGTAGCAAACTGCTACTGGATCATGTATGGGCAATAATGCAAAGTGAACTCATGGGATGAGACCCCGGGTAATTCTGGGAGCGCTGTGATTTAGCATTTGACAAGCACGTTTGCTGTTGGTATTTGCTGACTTTGGCAACGTTTTTACGACATGTCATGCCAATAAAGCTACAACGCTAATGAACTCGTCTCAACATGAAAGCACGTATCACTTTGTACGCTTTCAGGCTGATTTATGATGACCGTTTTTTTTTATTTGCCTTCTGTGGGGTGAAGAAAGAACACCACCTTCAGACACTAGCCCTAGCTGACTGTCCAGAGCAACTCACTGGCATTTGCCGGACAAATCTACAACCATCGGTCAAGTGATAACCCGGCAGCTGGGAGAATAATGTTCATTTTCTATGAAATACTCGTTTTCTCTTTGCTATTCTTTTCTTCTGTCCTCCTCCTTATTGCAGTTATCTTAAGAGTAGATCACTACTCCAAACTGTTACCCTGCCTTATCTGTTTTCTAGACAGGGAATCCAGATTTCATAGGCCCAATACTGCTTTTACGGGTCTAGAGATAGCCTGATCAAACTTCACGAGTAGGAAGTCAGTAAATCGAGGAGGTCAATAAATATACCTATGACCTTCATTGACACGTTTTTGCTGTTTACTAAAATTTGATACGGAAACCACAGATATTGCAGGCTCACAAAATGTGCACTCACCTCTGAGCTTCCATTAAATACTTGCTAATAGTCTTTAAAAATACTATATAGCCTTAATTAAATCCTGATGTTTTTAAAGTTCCCGGTGGCACAATCTAACCTTTCTATTGCCTCTTTTGCTTAATTTAGGGGCAGTTTCTGTTCTTAAATTGGTTTCAGAATGATGAAATAGCACAAAAAGGCCTATACTTGGAAAGAAAAAAAAATCTTCCCAATAAACTGCAGTTTTATGCTCATTTATTCTACGCTTAAGTGTTCCCGTTATGAGAAAAATGACACAAGAGGACATGTGAATGCATAAAAATATGGATTATATCATAGTATGTGAGTCTCCTTTTTACTTTAATTTTGCCATGTCTGAAAAAGCTCCATTTATTGAATGTAAGCCTGTTCTTGGTATATTCCATGTTAGTTTACTCATTTCATGTTTGTATATAGTCACTGCTTCTTGTGCGCAAGTGTGTAAGAAAAAAATTACATTACTTTAAACTGAGAAACCTACTTTTGCCAAAGGATCCGCAGGTATGAGTCGTGTGAGCAGCTCTAAACCTCTCCTGCCCGCAAGGGTAAGAATCTCTGAACCGTCCTGATTGGAATGGTGCTTATGTAAGTTCAATGATACACATAGATTTTTTACTTTCTAATCAATGAGACTTACTGGCCATGAAACACAATGATACTAATAATCATTAATGCTAAAAATTCTGACTGTATCGAGGAAGAGGGTGATATCCAGCCATTCTGAAGAGCTTAATTCAGTGTCCATGCATCCATTTCTTAAGAGGTAGCGTGACTCAGCTGCAGTGGTCAGTCAGTTCATAGTAACATCAAAGAGCATTGAAGCAATCAAGTCCTAGCAATCACGGTGAATCATGAAGCTGACAGTTACTCCGGAATGGTTTGCCTGTCTGTTTTAGCCATCCACCCTCAAAAAATAAAAGAAAAAAAAAACCCCAAAACCCCAAAAACCAACACAAAACCCATGTCTCAGTAACATCGTATGATTCAAATAGGAAAAAAATCCACCTCAAAATAATAATATGCCATAGGAAAAGAGCTCTAATATCATTCCTTTGCTACTGATATCTTCATCCAATAAAACCAGGAAAAGAATAAAGGTTTCTTTATAACCCAACAGAAAACAAATGTTATTACAGTTATGAACTCTACCTAGTCATATTATCACTGGTTGATGTCTGGCTTTCAATAAGTTGTGCTTGAGTGTCCATACTGATGCTTTTTGCATAGAACAGAATTAGAATACACTGTCATGAGGAACTGACAATATTAGAGACTCGCAAGAACACTGACTGAAGAATAATAAACAAAATTCCAGAAAGGGTTCCAAAGGACACAGATATAAACAGCTGTAACATTAAACCTAGCTCTCTCTTTCACTGCTACCACATGCCACAGGTGTGGAATAGGTAAAATTATGTAGTGAGGGAGTGTTGACAGGTCTGTATCCATACATCATTCCTATTGAATTGCATATGTGCACCTTTTATTTATTTAGGTATTTTTGTTATTACTTTTGGATGTGTTTCAGCAAGTTAGAATTTCTAATTGACTTAATGGAAACATTCTGAAAAAAAAAAAATAATCTTTTCTGAGAACATTTTGCTTATGCCTTTGACATTTGCCTGTTTTTCTTCTTATTAGGAGTATTTGCATGAAAAACAGAGAGCACCGAAGTTCAGTCTGTTCCAAGATCTATTTCCCACCTGAAGTCAGAATCAATTCCATATTAACTAATTGACCTTCAATGGATTTTACGTAGATTTTATAATTACAGAAATACGCTGCTTAATGCGGGAGAGAAGAAGGTGAAACTGGCATCAAGCCAGTTCAGCAATCTCCTGCTCACAGGCTAAATCCCGGTACAAGTTAAAATAGCCTCAGGCTTTCTGTAACGTGCACCAGATGGTAGGAGCCCTTAGAGGCAATTACATTGGCAGGAATGACTGGAGCATGGTATGCTCCAAGTAGAGTCCTTCCTGCCCCAGTACATTTCCAATAAGCATTTCCTTAGCCAGTTTGCTGCAATGACAGCTTTACGTTGCTCAGAGATTTCTCCCACGTGGGATAAATCCCCAGTTAGCCAGAACAGGTTTAATTCTGCTTACAACTGCTAAAGCGATACACGGCCAACTTGGCTTAGGCTAGCAATTGGCCCCACAGCCGTAGCTAATGAATAAGCAATAGTCCAGTGCTGTATGACGTCAGTTTTGTGTGTGGTGGGTTGGTTTTTTTTTTTTTTTAATTATTCTATTTTTTTCTCCATTCTTGTAACAGTTCATACCTACAGATAATCTGTATGGAAAAATGATTTCTGTACCTAGCCTGAATTGTTTTTCCTTTAATTGCCATTCACACCCACTTGTCCAATTAGCACAGTTCCACTGGAAAAACAACAAGTCCCCCTCCTGAAACTTCAGGTTAACATTCAGGACAGCGTTTCAACAGCCTGCATTCTCAGGCCTTATGGATCTAAGCTCTCAGCCTGTCCTCATAGTTCATAACCTTTAATCCTGACATCAATCTCAGCGCTCCGTTCAATTACTGTAGTGCTGTGTTCTGAAAGCTGGCAGAGGCTCAAGGGAAGT
Organism: Rynchops niger; assembly: GCA_013400035.1. Classification (NCBI taxonomy): domain Eukaryota; kingdom Metazoa; phylum Chordata; class Aves; order Charadriiformes; family Laridae; genus Rynchops; species Rynchops niger. Next base: position 97,238 of record VXBH01005212.1, read on the forward strand.
TTGTGAAAACTTGCAAGTTTCTCATTCATTTTCATTAGAAAACTGGTAAGACATAAATTTCCTTCAGATGTTCTCCAGAATTCCTCCTACTCATCAGTGAGGTATTGAATAGCATGTTTAGTGTGGTTGAAAAATCACAGAAAACAGCTCTGGTTGTGTTACTGATTTCTACAGGTCAGCACAAGCCCTGCACACATTTTTAAATTCCTTTCAGGAGTGCCTGGTGATGTTTTTTTTTTTTAACTTTAATCTAGTGTCTGATGTGAATGTATGGCTCCAACACTAAAAGTCCTTAAAAGTTGCTCACCAGAGTCTCCAATTTCATAGAATCATAGAATGATTCAGGTTAGAAGGGACCTTAAAGATCATCTAGTTCTAACCCCCTGCCATGGGCAGAGACACCTCCCACTAGACCAGGCTGCTCAAAGCCCCATCCAGCCTGGTCATTTTGTGTATTGCAGGTTCACAGTCTGTTTCTAGCTCAGAAGATTATACCACAGTAGTTATTTCTACATTTCTGCCTTTCAGAAAACAAAAAATGCAAGCTGAGGAGCTTTTATAGGGTATAGATTCTGGCATTTGAGAGCAACGTGTATTTTATAATGGTGATTATATCTGAGATGAAAAAAAATGAGGAAAGCTTGGCAGTATTTCTTTAAGGTCCCGTTTTCCCTGAGAATTGCTTCACAGCCTTTGATAAAATATACCTTCTCCCTAGCGTCCAAATATTCTGTCCTGAGCCTTAGGGCTCAGAAGAGCAAAACTAGAGCAGGGTAGGTTTAGATTAGACATTAGGAAGAAGTTCTTTACACTGAGGGTGGTGAGACACTGGCCCAGGTTGCCCAGAGAGGTGGTGGAGGCCCCATCCCTGGAGACATTCAAGGCCAGGCTGGATGAGGCTCTGAGCAATCTGATCTAGTTGAAGATGTCCCTGCTGATTGCAGGGGGTTGGACTAGATGACCCTTAGAATTCCCTTCCAACCCAACACATTCTATGATTCTAAAACCACAAGGGCGATTCACAGAGTGAACTGAAATGGATGGGGTCATAATCACACTTTTATTTTAGGAAGTAGCCCCCCGACTACTTGTAGCTTACCAGCAAGAACAGGGAGACCCGACAATAAGCCATATACACAGTTTAAGTGCTGGAGAAAGGGATGTGCCACAGTTTCTGAAACAGAGCCTATGCTCATCTTCATAAACGTCTTCAGAAAACTTAATTACTTGTCCAACCTGAAGATAACAAATTGCTTTTTGTGACTGAGGTCTCTAAGAAGCTGGCAGAGAGAGCATATTTTCTGGAAAGTGGGGCTTTTTCTCTACCTGAGCCCAGCAAGGTATCTAGGTTTGGTCTCTGAAGACTTTTTTGCTTTGGTCCATTAAGTGGTAGAGCTTGGCATTGGCCTGAAGCTTTATTTTCCTATACATTTTCATAGCCTTTGTATTTTCCTAGACCACTTTGTATTCCACTGTTTCCTGGCCTCTCTGATACACTCTGTACAGTGCGAAAAACAAGTCTTCACCTTCGTTAACATCATGGGTCTCCACCTCATCATGAAACACTGATTTCCTCATTCCTTTATATTTACTATGTTATACACTCCGCAGTGACATACACTACCGAAGCCAGGGTTGTCTCAGCTTCACTTGTGGATGACACCAGCAGAGTTCTGGTTTTCTGTCATTTGCAGGTCAAGCAAAGAATACTGAAAATATAATTTGCCAAATACACAAGTTGAATATTTTTCTTCCAAAATGTATGTTTTGAAAAAATAAAGCCAACAGTTATTGTAAACACATACATCACTTACTGCTCTGTTTTACTTGGTTTCATGATAAAATATAAAAAAAACCCAAAACAACGCAACTCTGAAGACAGGTAAGCAATTTGAACTCCAACTGTCTAACTGTAAAGAGAAATTAAACAAGTTAATATTGCTAGTGTAACGTTTTTTGATTGGTAACTTGTAGGTAAAGTAACCCATACTGTTTCTAGAAAAGAAATATACATATGTTACAACTCTTTTCTTTCCTTCTTTCCTTCTTTCCTTCTTCTTTCTTTCTTTTCCTCTCTGAAAGTTAAGATCTATGGGATCTTATGTATCATTCTCAGTTTATTGGTCTATAACTTTATGATATTTTATCAGCTTGGCAAACTGGAATGCAATAATGTTGTAAATTGTATTGACAGCCTCTTCGTTCTTAAGCCTCATTTTTTATTGTACCTGTATCTTGTACAAATTGGCACACAAGATCCTATTAGATTAGACAGCTAGATTGTTTGACATACAAAAAATATTAAATGTCACTGTATTTTGATGAAGGTCAATCAATACCAGTTTACTAGAAATTTCCTAGTAGATACTTCTCAGATTTCAGACCTTTAAGCCCTTTTTTTGAAGAAAAATATTTTTTAAAGGATCAGATTTAAAAATATCTATAAAGCAGGTTGTTTGTTACAATTTTGACACCCACTAGAAGCCTGTAGAACGATTAATTTATCCAATACGGTATTATATAAACCTCTTGGTCATTAACTACCATCAACACTTTTCAGGGACCAAATATATTCCTGTCATTCAGTAATGATTATGAATTAATAATATTAATCATATTATCATTAACATGATAGTATTAAGTCATAATACTATAAGGGAGAGATGATGTTGTGACATAACTGTTGGTCACTGATAGTGAGCTGATGCCCACTGTGTGGGAACCACCGTTCTACAACGTATGCTACTTTATTATTCAGCAAAACTAATGAAGTCATAGTCTGTGTTACTAAAATAAAACTAAGCTCATTACATATTTTAAATCAAAATATGTCATTATAAAACAATAAAAGCCTTGTAGGTTTTATTTATTATATTATCTTGATCCTTTTTTTCTATTACTGGGATCCTTTCCTGTTAAGGTAAAATCGTTAAAAACAGCCAGCACCCACATGTAGAGCTCTTCCTGAGCAAAGGCTGATAGGTTTTCACCTTGAGGGTTAGCAGAGGTCTTGCATTACTTTTTTTTTTCTTTTGAAAAACGATCTTGCATGGTAGACACGTCAATGATGAGAGCATTTCTTAATTTCTTAATCTCTTAATTTCTTAATTTCTCTTCTTCATTTCTTAATCTCTTAATTTCTTAATCTCTGAATTTTACTTTGAAATTACAAAAAAAGTAATATAATACAGGTGGACTGGATACAGGGCAACTTGCCCAAGGTAATTGTGGATTTTTATTTGGGTGGTTTTTTGTTGTTTAGTGTTAGAACAAGTTTTTTTTTCTTTTTACAGTATTACAACAAAAACAATTGATTGTCTATTTGCAAGGTCCATATGTAATCAAAAAGCATTTGCAAGTGTAGCAACACTTGTTGTAAATCTCACCTTTACACTCTTTGTTCTGTCTCCCAGAGAACGCATTTTTAAGGAAAACTGTTGAAAAACTGTTCAGATATTTTATGTTGAAACTAAATGAACATTTTTGTACTTTTACAAAGATGTTCACGCACTGTATTTTTTTTCCTTCTTCCCTTTACCAGGTTTTAGAAACATAGGTCTTAAGACAAAATGAACATGACTTGCACAAGTTAATTTTAAATGTCACCTTTCAGTGAAAAGAGTTTCTTTCTTTAAGAAACTACTTAGAGTGAACATGTGCACTCTGACGGGAGTAGAGGAAACTTGGGTTACCTTTTACCTCTTAGATTTAGCATGAGATGGTCATTTTTCTGGGGTACCAAATTTGATTCACTTACTTTCCCACTAATTTATACTGAGGAAGGGAGGCATTCTGAGGATGAAGTCACCAAGGTCGTCAGGCTTCCTTCTACTTGTGATAGAAAGCGAAAAGTGGGAGGGGATGGAAGGAGTGTAGGGAACTGCTGGACAACTCTCCTAGCCCACAACATGTCAGAAGACCCAATTTCTTGAATTTCTGTTCTGATTTTCTCTTTGTGGAGAGGTTTTCTTTTTAGTCTCTTAGTCTTCTACTCAGTTCCTCCACAGTAAACACCCCCTTCTGGCTCCCTGTGATCACCTTAATCTTTCCCTTCCCTCCTTATACCAATATTACAGCTTTCTGTCCTTCATCCTGCTTTTCTTTTAAGCCAAAATCTTCATCTTTATAAGATATACCCAGAAGATAAAACTTGCACCACAGAGAGTCTTAGTTCCAGCTTACATTCTGACTCATCCTGACTTCCTTTTCTCTCCTTTAAAGACCACTTTTCTCCTGCTATACAATTTATACAGTGCTTATTTGTGCATGAAATTCTCTAAAATATTTTTTCCTTCCTGCTGAAAGGGACAAAGCTGAAGTGGATCAATGCTAAAGGGTTGTGATAGTATCTCAGCATCAACAGAAACACATTTTCTTTCTTAGCCATGGAGTAGAACTATACAAACCTCTTTTTTTTTTTTTCTTTTGCATAACACACTTAAATATCAGATTATGATATAAGCCACATGGCAAAGTGTACTAGGAGGCATTTGCCACACCTGTATTTAGAGACCACAGAGTACAGTCAACCACAAACCAGGTTTCAAGTTGTAAATACAGCTGAATTCCACCTAAAAGCACAATTTTGCACTGTGGTTTTCAAAGACAATGCATATCAGGTGCTTTCTGTTCTGATTCTCAAGTGATACACTGCTTAGGATCAATATTTGTCTCGTTAGTGGCAAGTTTAGAAATTGCAGGAACCTGGCCTTCCTTAGGTTCCTGCAGGCCTGTCAAATTGCTTGACAAACCATGCATATCGTCGCCTACTCCAAAGCTATATTTCAAAAATAAAATGAGGTGTAAAGTTAAAGAGAGCAAATGAGCAAGCCAGTGGATGTGTGCAATTTTTTTTTTGGTATTTAACCAGTTGACAGCATTTAAAAGTATTTCCCGCACCATTTACATGAATTGTTTGGCTATCATAAAAAATACCATTCCTGGTGTGAAAAGCAGCACGTGGAGATGAAAATAAAGGAAGTCTGAAACCGTGCGCAGAGCTCGTGAATAAGAATCAGCAGCTCCTACACATAATGGTTCGTACTGGTCAGTGAGACAATACTGTCAGTTAGGAAGGATATTTGAGATTAAGCTTTTCTGCAACCCCTTGCCCAACAGGCAGGAGAGTGTCAGCTAAAAACAATAGTTAAAAAAATTTATTTAGAAAGCATAACCATTTTGGTAGTAGAAATATTCAAACTTCATCCTATTAATGGCAACACATTTAGCTTGTTAATCAACGAGAAAAAAAAAAAAAAAACAAAAAACAGTTGAAGCAAACTGGTTTACAACAGCAACCCCTTGGGATAGCAACAGCCTGTTGGGGACTGCCTCCAATTTCCTCACTCTTCCCACCTTCCTCTGCCAGAATTTCCTTGATTTAAGAATGTTAAAAATTCCAAATCCTGTTGACTTCTCTATGTTTGAATATTTCTTCCTTCCTATTGAAATAGTCATATTGACTGACTTACTGTTTAGTTAGTAAATTCTTTTGTTGTCACATCCTTTTATCTACTACGCTTCAGGAGAAAAGAAGTTTCACATACCAACTAAATTCGCTTTGTCACTCACAAGCCAAACAATCTCAAAACTCTCTGCAGTCTCATTCTCTTATAAATTCATCTTTGCTCTTTGCCTTTATCTTTTTCTGGCACACCAAGAAGGATGTAGGTATGGGCGTGACTGCTTCAAATTGACAGACCTGGATTTAGGTGTCTGCACGTAGCTGGCTGTGTTTTCTCTGAACTCCTAGAACCGTTCAATATATAGTCATCCTAGAACAATTTACTCCATCGGTGGAGCCTGGAGAGTGACTCAACTCACCCTCAAATACATTTCAACTTCTACAATACAGTTCAGTTCTCTAACAACATGCATCTTCTGTCACCCCAGCAACAGTTAACATCGGTGAGGACAATCTGCATCAGGAGACGCAGGGAGTTTGCACTGAACCTCAGGTCAGCTTGCTCACCTATTATATCTCATCTATTGCTAACTTGCTTACTGAAGGTGGGGTTGGATAAAAGGAGGCGCTTCCTCTCCCAAGGAATACTTAATCCAAGGAAGATCTACAGTATCGTTAACTTCCAAAACCTGGTGACTTTTAAGCTTAGGATGGAGGCAATGCTAGGATGTAGCAACAATAGAGGACACTCAGTTTATCACGCAGAGAATTAAATGCAGTCCTACACGCACCACAGGATTGTTTACCCAGGGAGCAGGTTTGGCATGGTTACATATAGTTCAGGGAGCTCCTAGAATTGAAAAAAAAAAAGAAGTAGGAGTGTCTAAACTTAGCTAACAGCAAAGAGAAACAGAGATTCACGGGTGGGGCCTACAGGAACACTGCAGATGCTGGATCACAGAAAGTCAGCTGGTTCCTAAGATTTCGCTAAATAACCTCTATTGCCAATGTCAGAGAGAATACAGAACTCGACAGGCTTTTGGTTTGATTGGGTCTCTTATGAGCTCATGGTTACCTGAAATGCTTGGATGTACCTTGGCCTTCAGCTGCCGGTCTATTAGGGTTACCATATATCCTGCAGATGTCCTGAAGGTATTACAATGAATTCAGACAGCTGAATTTAGCCTTTGCTGGCTGAGTAGCTCTGTAGACTTCAGTGGCTGTAATAAGCTATATAACCAGAACTCAACCGATTTCTTGAACAGAGGTGTCTAGTGCCATTTGAGATGCCCTAGACAATTCCAGTTGTTGTGGTTATGCCATAGGTTTGATGTCATGCCATATCTGACAGCTCTGAGTAGAGGTGTTAATACCCTAGTGCATCTCAAATGTCACAGGATGTTAGGTTATAAGGCAACAGAATCAAGGCCTCTCTGAGAATAATGAGATTTAAATGAGATAAATACGCACAGATGCCGAGAACCAGGTTTGCTCAAAAATTGATGGCTGCTGCCATTTCAGATGTTCCAGACTGTTTGAAATATGTTTATAGAACAGGCAGATTTAACAGACGACTTTTTCTCTTCTTTACCAGCAGTTGGTAGTTAGGTGTGACACCCCAGAGCATCTCAAAAGGCACTGGAAGACTGACTTTGTGCAACCGATTGAACTCTTAAACTATTCAGACAAAAAAAAATCATGTTTCTCCCACCCCAGATATTTGAGTCCTCCTTATTTAGACAAATTTGTTTTCTACCTATAAAAATGCTGAATTAATTTTAAGGCTTTAAGCCACAAAACCACTTTTATGCATAAGAAATTTCAGTGGGGAAACACCTCCAGAGAAATAATTATCCTTAAATTCAAACTGTAACCAACACCGACATAAAGTCCTGATACACAGTGTATATGTGCATTTACGTATGTCTCTGAGAGGATTTTTTTAAGTTAGTATATACACATGCACGGTAAACCTGAAACATATTTTGAGAAAGGAGCAAAATGAGGCATCTGAATCCCTTACCTCGTGTTACAACTACAGGATCCTATAGTGTATCTGTTTCATAGGACACCATCGTATTTATGCGGAATGAAATCTCTTCTGTAGCTACTCTGCAGGGTAAATAAGGGTTGTAAATTCAGATCCTTATTAAACTAGTCATGGCTAGTGATTTTTTTGTTCTTCTTGTTCCATTTGTCTCAACATTTGTAATTTAAGTGTAAACAGAGACTTTGTGGGACACCTAATCCAACTATATTAGCATGGAAGGATATATTTGCAAGGGCAAGCAGCAAAATGCATGGAGGAGGTTTCGCCTTACTTGTGGGGGGTGCGTACATCCAGTCTGAGGTCTGGAATCATTCCAGGAGGAAGTAACCTGGACTAAGGAACAAAAGGCTAAGTAGCATCTTCCCAGAGAAGACAAAGGAGGGGGCAAGGAACATTCGGATCAAGACCCAAACAAATCAACAATATTTTTTTTTTTTAAAAATCCCTAAACAAATACAATACTAAGATGTTTAAAGAGAATGATAATCTCCAAAGTACACAAAATTGTGTTTCCGTTCAGCACTGGTGAGTCCTCATTTAATGCAAATATCTACATTTGGTCACTGTGTTTCAAGAAAGTGCAAAGAAAATGAAGATGCAAGGAGTGATCAGGGAGAAGACATGGTTTGAGAGGAAAGACTGAAATAATTGGACTTGTTTAGCCTGAAAAAAAACTGGGAAGGAGGAAGGGAGTGAAGCCATAACAGCCTGCAGTACATACATATTTTTTCAAAAGTAAAATGAATAATTTGGGGGTTTGTGCCCAAAATCAACTTGACACAACGTTATACACCTAGACACAAGCAGGTGAGAGTCAAAGTAAACATTTAGGAGAAAAGTCCTGATAGTAAGCACAGTGAATGAATAAGAATAAATTTCCCAGGAAACCTGCAGATTTTCTGTCATTGCAGAAATGCCCGAGCAGGTAAACAAACGTCTGTCAAATGACCTGAAGTATGGGGATGGATTAGGAAACCTTTCACGTTCTGTATCAACCCCATTCTTTACTATATAGGTTTGAGAAATAATGAGTTATATACTCAGTTTTAATAAATTGAGTAGATTTTAAGTTAAAAACAAAATGGTATGACTTGGCACTGCTGGCTAGTCGGGAAATTAGACACAAAATCTTTACCTCATTAGCATTGTTTTATCCCTGTCTTACCTTTCAAGGTATTAACAGTGGTGTTGCGCAAAATGTGACCATGTTGAGACAGCGTGAGGTTCTTTATGATCCCCAAACCGCATCCTTCAGCAGCTCACAGCTGATATTTTAAGAGGCAATGCTCGCCCTCAAATCTCCTAATTTCCACAAATTCCTTCCATTTTGTTGCTATAAATAGTGTCAGTATCAAAAAATCCCATTAATTACACAAAAATGTTGGGTTCAGAATGTACATATTAGAGTTACTGATTTAATAATCAGTGACAAAAGTGACATTTACTGCTTTGCTTAATTTCATGTTTTTATAACGTGTGCTTCAGTCTCATCCGTTTTTTAATGTCAGTGTTCTATATATATTAAATAATTCATGTACACTAATTTTCCACAAGTTTAATTTCAACCTTTAGGCTTTAGTTTTGACTCTGATAATAGAACATCATATGAAGAAAAAAGACCCAGATTTTTCTCCTAGCCTATGATGGAATACGTAAATAATGGAGGGTAGTGGTATGGCATATTTATACTATGCTTTACCATATAATTGTGGATTAGGTTTGAATCTTCTTCTCCAAAATTCCTTTTCCTCTAGGCTTAGGCTAGACTTATTAATACTTTAATGTAGAGATTTTGCAGGTGTGAGGCTTAATTACAACATACGTTGGTTCTGATTGAATAAATTACATGACTAAATCCAACTTTGGATACAGAACAGTGCAAGTTATATTAAAAAGTCATTATATTTGGAAGTTGGAGCAAGACACTATAGCTAAAAGGCAATTGGATGAAATTAGCTTTGAGATTACAAGACTTTAAGCAGAATTTAGGAAGTGAATATTAACATGTGCATTTTATTACAAACCTCTCCTCTCTTTTTTCATTTATTAGTTACTTTAGATATCAGTGAAATAAGACACATAAAAGACTCCCACACCAACTTGCACCATTGCACTTTGGCTCTGCTCAAGCTCATAAAATTGCTCTCCTGTGTCTCAGACACTGGTGAATCAAAGCTCAGACCATCGCGTGGGCTACAATAAACTCTTTGTTCTTCTGACTTGTTTTCATCAATGATATTTTGTTTCCTACAGCTGCGTGTCACAGAAAATATGCAGCTGTCTTGTACGGGGTTCCAAGTATTACTAATCTAAATGGTTAGCACTATCTTCAAGGCATCATAAGAACAATCAATGAAGCCGAGGGAACAAGTGTTTAATACTTCAAGACTACTGAATAAGACTGCACAAGGCTATGAATAATTGTACCTGAGGGCTTATACAATTTTAAAGACTGAGAAATGTGTCTGCTATCACAATATCTGCTATCTTCGGATACCTCTCAGCTCTACTGCCAGCCTTTCATGAATATTCCACAGTGCAAGGCTTGTTTTCTATTGCTCTGTGTGAAATCTTTTGTTTTGATTCTCTGTGCTTCCTTTCGTGCTGATAAAGTGTTATGAGTGCATGAAATACTTCCCAAGTGACTAACATAATGTGCCCAATGCCGGCGGAGCTCTAAGGAAGCGTGCTCCTTTTGCTGAATGCAAAAAGGGAGATATCAGTAACAGCATTATAAACTACACGTTTTTAACAAAAATAATATGATAGCAATGCATCAACCTAGCAGGAATTGCAAATAAATCATTGGAGGTAGGAAATCAGAGCCATGCACAGAAGATTAAATTTATTCATACTGTTCTTTTCCTGTCTTTTTTATTCATTACATATTACAAAAATGGCATGCAATGTCTCAGTCATATTTCAGGTATATGTCTGCCAATTTTTTTTAGGCAAATCCTTCGGTTTTTACTTAGATAAGAACTTCCCTTGAAGGAAAAGTGAGCATTTACCTGGGCAAAACCTTCTACACTTGCTCTTATTAGGCAGGTCGCGGCTGTCCGTAGAGATATAACTCATTACCTGACAGATCACTTGAGGTGATTCTACAGATGTGTGAGCAGACACGGAAAACATCATCCAATATGAATACCAGCCCTCTGCAGATGCTGGCACCAGCAGCCACTGGGACATATCGTGTCAGTACCTCGCATAGTTTATTTATGATACCTTCCATTAGCACTGCTGGATCCAATTTGTTCAAACATCTACTTTGCATGCATGCAATATTTGCGAGTGGACTTCTGCAAAGGCATATGTTCCGGCTGTCTCTCAAAAATTCACCTGATTCATTCCAGCTTTAACCCTTGATTTATCCTGCACGTAAATGCTTTTGTGCATGTATATACGAATTTCGTGTGCTATGTATGAGAAGCCTAGGCAAATCTTCCTTAAGGAATTCTTTACATGCTGCTGGCACAGATCATGGTATAAGTACATATTATAATGTATCTTGAATGATGTTTAAGACCATGTTGTAACAGCTGGTGAAAGTCAATGGGACTGTAATGACTAAAGTGGAGGTACTCTGATTTACAGAAGATACAGCTATTGTCAATTTGTTGGCTGTACTCAACACGTGGAAGTCACTTTAAAATAGCATTACCATGAATAAGAACAGATATGTACACTAGATTGCTCCTTCTCTAAATCACTAAGATTCAAGAAGAGGTAAGAACTCTGGCTTAGAAAAGCAAAGAAAAGTTTAAGTAACTAAAAGCTGACCCATCCCCAGTATCCCCATATGGAAAACTAAAACTTAGGATTCTCTATCTGCGTGGTTTTCTTTGAGTTATAAACTGCTGCCCACGCATTCAGTTAGGATGTAATCAGAAGAAATCACGGTGTGTAGTGAAGGTTCCTATTGCATGGAATGAACTGCAACATAAATCAATTGATTTGTTTCACGATTTGTCTATTTTTCAACACTTAGGATTTTTCAACAACAAAATGTGGGATTCGGGTAACCAAAAGAGTAACACGCCTTCCAAAAGAGCTGTATTCAAAAGATATGTAGTCTCTGGATTCTGGGAGATGCTGCCGGTGACTTGCTCATCTCCACCCTTGCAGAAAGTCACTGTGGAGTCCTGGATGGCTGTGACCTACAGGAGACAAATCGACACATTCAGAGAAGCGACTCCCCCATCTGAAAAGATCGGGTCTTACTGACTGGTAAAGAGATCAATTATTGTAATCAGTGAATGGCAATACTTTAACTCCAATCCCTGCTCATCCACAAAAGATATCACGTCTCTGCAGCACTGTTTTTCTGCTAGATCACACGGATGAAATATCAAACCAGAAAAGTCAATGTCCTTTCCTCATTTCATACATGCTTCAGACCCTGCCTTTACTTCTTTCTGTCCAGAGAAGAAAAGAGAGAAAGCATCTGGCTCTAGACCAAGTTTCTTCTGCCATAGGACCTCTGGATATTCTTCTTCAGAAAAGCTTCTTTTTAACGTGACTCTGGATAAATGACCAGGAATTCCAGAAGAGAGCCAGTTTGTAGTACTCTCTTTTTCAGTCTCAGTCGTGTTATCAAGGTGCACTTGGATGGAAATAGGGTGTAAATGTTCACTGACTCAGGTCTGTGTTATTTTGGTAGTATGTGTAAACGTCAATCCCCAGCTAAGAACCAACCACACTCAGCGGGATATTAAAATTCATAACAGAATAACAAAAGAACTGAGCAACGTGGATCTCAGCCTGTGCCTTGGTAGTTTACTGGTTTATTACTATTTACAGCTTTCATTGCAGTTTTGCTCAAAGGCTCCTTTACAGGACAAAACCTTACTTTGTCTGGCTCTGTGAGAACAATACGTGTATCTAAAAAAATCCGCAGAACCATCGTCCTGATGGCTATCACTCATTTGTTAGTTCCATATTGCAGGGTTGCAAAACAGTCTGTTCCCAGCTTCCCCTTTTTCCTAACCACTCTTATTCTCCTTCAGCACAATATCTCCCAAAGTATATTTAACAATCCCTCTCTGCTCCCAGATCACTTATGACTGCCAGCTTGGATGAATTCATCACTGTGTCCCTCTAGTTTTACTTCTTTGCAATTATATATATATTTATGTATATACAGATTGAGAGAGAGAGGACATCTTACATTATACACTCGATTTCATAGCTCTTTTAATTAGGTCAGAGTTCAGCGGCAAAATAGACTGTTTTTTATTTCCATACACATTTTCTATACTATGTGGATTTTCTATACTATGTGGAACTACGGGTGCTAAAACCAATTTGATATCAAACCTTAGTCCATACTGGTACAAAGGCAAAGTCAAAGCTCAGGGTAGAAGTGCTGACAGGATAAACATTAAGCTTTTGCTTGTTAATTCTAACATTTTGGACTCCTTGTCTCAAAAATAAGAAGTGGATCAAAGCCCAAGATGTGTACAGTTATCTTAATCTTATACTTGACAGCAGGCCAACATTCTTCAAAACAAGACCTTTGAGAGATATTTCCAACCAAAGATGTCCTGGTTTTAAATCTATGATTAACAGAAATATGTAGGTTTTTTTCCTATATATTAAAGGAGCACAACCTCATATTGAAGGTAAATCTACCAATATATGTTGACAACATAAGACCAGCTTCATAGCCCAGAAAAATTGCTAGATTAGAATCACCTAGTTAAATTTTTTGAATAGGAAACAGAATCTGAACAACGCCGAAAGCATATCAGTTAATGAAATGTCAAAACAAAGCAGTCTGAAGAGAAATACAAAACTTTGAAAAGCATGGGCAGACATTAAATTAGAAAAAAAAACCCATTATTTTTGTCATAAAGAGTTACTTTGGGTCCTGTCTGTTAATGCTTCCTTTGGGAAAATGTCAAACAGCAATAAAGACTAGCAACTGAAAAAAACCACAGAAACTTCAGAGGTTTTCCTCAGAATTGCTCTACAAGTTTTTACTGATTTTGTTGGGTATTATATCGTATGATGTAATACACAATATGAAACAGAAAATAATTATATACAACTAAGAGGTGAGCACTATCACTCAGGCATATCTAGGAGTAGGGATACCGGGTTGACCATAGAATCTAGTAAGAAGAGAATTGTGCAAAAGCATTTGTCGGATATCTGTGCTACACTGAAGCTGTTCCACCTCTTTCTCGCTCTTGGCTCTGAGAAAGTCGTATCACACAGAGCAAAAGTTCTTTTCTAAATTTCTTGAGATTATCTGAAAAAAAATGCTTCAGCTCAGAGAAATCGCTTTCTAATTAACAACTGCTTATTTCCCAAGCGATGGTCATGTTAAATCCAGCTCCTCCGTTTCAGAATTCATTTCTGTGCAGTTCAAGAACTTCTTCCACTGCCACGACTGTCATCCCATATATGTGTCTGAAAAGAAATTACAACTGTTTTAAAACAAAGTAGAACTCCAGCTAATACTAACTCTACATATGGATATATATGAGGGTCAACTAACAAAATACTACTACTAATAATAATAATAATAGTAGTAGTAGTAGTAGTAGTAGCAATAATAATAATAATAAAGCAAAAGACAAGGATCACTTGACTGTATATGACATTCTAAAAGCAGCTTATGAAAACCTGCTGAATAAGCTCCATTAATTAATGGGGACTGAGTTCCAGGATACTAAAACTCAGCTCACTTTTCTCTGATCACAGGAGTGAAGATTCATGTTTATTTCAGTGACAACTCTCTATATTAAATTATCTATGCATTTAACAATTTTTGCATGCATTAGCTTATATTTTCAGAATGTTTTGAAAAAAAAAGACCAGACGTTACAGACATTTACGTGCAACGTGCAGATAATTTTCTTTTCAGACCAAGTCTGCCAGACAGATGGCCCTGGAACCAGCATTGTTGACTAAAAATTAGATACTCAAATGATACAGAAAGCAAACAAATTACCATTGTCAAAAAGAGCTCAGGAACATTTCATGCACCAACAGCCACAAGGTTAAGAATGAACCCGTAAGTGCAGGTAAGCAACACTGATGTATGTGAGGATTCCAGGTTTTTTTGTTTGTTTCTTTTTTGTTGTTTTGATTTGATTTGGGCTTTTTACAATGATTTCCAGCAAGAGCAAGATTGAAAACTAAAAACCATTCCAATTCATATTTGGGTACTCTTTTCTGAAATGCTCAGACGCCGCAGTCAGCGAGTTCTACCACTGCTTTCCAAAGCAGGGGATTGCAAGCACTGTAAACCTTAGCTCTTGCAGGGAGAGCAAAAAAAAACCCCAAACAACTAAGCAACAGCCCTCAAAACCCATCCACCAAAAAAATACAGAACACTGATGGGAAATCATGAAATTTAGGAAAATTAGACCATGATTATTGATGACACTTAGCCAAAATCTGTTTTTATAAGTGCCTTGAAGTCTCACCCAATTTCTTGAGTGGAGGGGCGCTCAAGGAATGACTGAGCTTTCAGAGATGCTCTCCGGAGCTGCAGCAGGTATGCAGCACGAGGCTGCGCACTCTGAGCCTGCCTCATGATCCCTTCCACAGAGGGTGAGGTGTGGTGAGGGTAGAGGTCCTGTACTTTTTAGGCCGGTGTTTTAGCCCAAACAGTTTGTGGGGTCTTCTGGTAGATGACAAACAGGAGGTGACACAAGCAGTGCCCTGTCTGCAGATGCCAGTCACAACCTGCACCTCTCTTCTGGGAGGCAAGCCACCAGCAGAAATCTGGTGACATATAAATGACAAAATAAATGACAAGGTTGAAGAAAAGAAAGCAAACGTATCTCAGGAAGTACCTAACAGTTAAGGAGACATCTGCCTTTGAAGCACCTGGGTAAGTTCTTCTTGTGCCTACAAGCGTGGAGCTCCCCAGCAGTGTCTGACCCAGAGAGCTGTTAGGCTCCCTGCATTTGGCCAGTTCCAGTATTTCCAAGCCACACCAAGTCTTTCTGCTTGAACGTAAAAAGCTAAAAACACGTTTAAGAGAGATATAGAAATATCAAAGTCGTTACTAATCAAATGAGTCCTTCAAACCAGGGCCCTTCCTGCCAGCTGTTGAATATTAAATGAGGCAAGACATAGACATGACTGAGAGCCTGAAGCCTTGCCCTTCTGATCAGTGCCTGGAGGAAGAGAGTTTCCGGCCACTGAAGTAGTCAACCAGTACCTGACAAGCCATTCATTAAAACAGAACGGTCTATTAATGTCTCGCCTTGTTTCAAGGTTACCACATAAATCAAATTACAAAACCCGAGACCTTTAGGAAGATGAGTAGAGCAATATAGTCCAGAAAAATGACAAGCTGTAAGAATTGCTTGTGAAAAAAACCAAAAACCCAAGACCAAGCCCTGAAATAGAACAATAATCACGACATAATTGACATGACTGAAGTCCAGGAACAATGAGGGTTTAATAAATTGTTACTAAATGTCTCTAAAACCAAAAACTGTTCTTAGATGATACCGCTCTTTTCTCTTAAAAGAAAAATGTTCTTGAGAAATCTACAGCAGGAAAATACTAATAAGTGACAACAATTATAAGTCTACCATGAAATCTGAAGAGAAACTGTGTTCCACAGAACAAGCCAGTCCTCCCAGCTACTGCGCAGAATTTTGATGTTCTTTTCACAGCGACTTAATTTGTTTTCTTCGGTGGGTCCTGGTAGCTGAAGTGTGTTACAGTCCTGTAATGCAAAAGTGACAGATATTTATGCCAACATTTGTGGCCAAAAGCTACATTAAATGTGGTCAATTACTTTCATTGAGCACGAAAAGGAGAGGACGTCAAGCCAGTTTGCTAGAGAACAATGAAGCTCTTGTGCCTGCAGATTACGCGGAGCATGAAGTGCAGCACAGTGAGAAAACTGGACTTTAAAAAGTACATTTATTTTCTCAGAACACCTGACAATTACCTGCAATCCAACTACTTTGCTAAAAATCCAGCTGATGACAGCCTTAAAATGGTTATTATTTTTCAGTGCCACAGATATAGTTAGTTACAACTATTATTAACAAGCCTACTAATGTGTTTATAACTTAAATAGCAACTGTTGTTGCTGGAAAGGTATTTTACACAGCTGGACAAAAACTTGTAGTAAACCTCAAGGACTTCAGGCTGTGTAAATAATATTCAGTAGATGTTCTATAAACTGCTTTTTTTTTTTTTTTTTGGTTGTTTTTGTCTGAGTTTGTGAAATACATCTTCCAGGCAGCTGCCTCAGCTTTGAGTTCCTACACAGATAGCAAACTTCTGTTCTCCTGACTAGGGATGGATGATCTCACTTGAGGTTACGTCTCCAGCATCTTTAAACACAGATCCAAGGTGGGGCAATATATGTTCTATCTCAACGTTGAGACAATGAGAGTTGGAGGAATATCAGAACAATCATTTACCGGAGCTAGTTTGTTCAAACGTCAATGCTTGTGGGTGATCTTTTTCTGAGTTTGCTTGGGCTGTGTGTGTCTTTTGGATGTGAAAAGTTGTTCTGTAGAACAGGCAACAAATGCCTTATTCATGAGAATGCAAGCTTTTTTTTTTTTTCCTTTTTGGTTTTTTTTGTTTTTTTCCCTTTCATTTCTGGTAGGCCAATTACACCCCGGTAATTATGAAATGCCTATAAGGTAACAAGGACAAAGTTTAGCCAGATTCGAAGCTTCAACACTACGGATTAAGTGTAGGTAAAGGTGAAGAGGGGTTGTTTGTAGATTATCCAAGACAGCATGTCAGGCCTAGGAAGTGCAGGAAAACCTGTGCAGCACTGAGAAGAAAGAAGTTTTGTAATTTTGGGACTACTGAGGGCTATACATCATGAATATCTATGGTGAACATAAATAGCTGGAGTAGCAGCCTGACAGATAAATGCATGCAATAAATGATACTGAGAGGTCATGAAAGAGTCATCTAGGCCTAGCACCTGCTGTGGATATAGCAAAGAAGCTCTAATCAAGATCAAGCCAAACTGTGTTAACTCTCTCCTAGCCAGCAAATAAAATTACTCTCCTACGATCTTTCTTCTAAACATCTTTAATGTTGACGTAAACAAGTCACAGACTATAAGATAAACGATTTTTTAGACGGGCTAGGATGTTATCTAAACATTTATCCAAAACACACACATGAACGGGTGCTACATATTATTAAGTATATATATAAAATATATGTTTTGCAGATGATCTAAATATTTTTGCCTTTTCTTAAAACCACAAAAAGACACATAGAGTTAGCTGATTTTAACTTGTATGAGAAAACTGTTTACTCTAGAGTCTAGGCCACTTAACCAAGCCAAAAATCTGAATCCAATTTAAAAAGCAAATAGCAGACCAAATATATCATTAGCTGAGGAAGCATTCTAGCGGCTCAGCCAAGTCAAAAAATAACCTCCTAAAGCTTGAAACAAAACCGTATTAATATAGGAGTGTTATACAGAAAACATCCATTATATGGATCGTACCAAATAAACCATTATACAGTCCTCAGAGGTTCCAGTCTGCATAGTTAAATTAAAGCAGGGATTTAAAAACATTGAAAACCTGTTCCGACTTGTCTGATTTGGACAGATTAAATCAGATGCAAACAGCTTTTCATAGCATTTGCAGGGAAAACTTATGGTAGCCAATTATATTTCTAAGTGCTATAAAACATATACAGTGAGACTGAAATATCAGCAACTCCAGACTATTTCCTTACGGCTGTTATAAATGCTTTCTAAGCAATCTCACAAAAAACCCCAACAGGACATTGAAAGGACAATTAAGCGTTTTGTGTTTAAAATAAAAACAAACAAAATCTTGCTCTCAACCTGTAAACACACAAAACTTTCATTGTGGGTTCATATCTTATAAAAGTCTGGTCCTTTCAGATCAAGTGATTTTTTTTTTTTCTTTTTTTTCAGAGTAACTCTATTATCGTATGCATAGACTGAATGCTACAGCCATTAGGTTGCAGGATAGGTTTCAGGTACAATTCTCTCTTTCTGAGAGAACTTCTCTTTTGTCTGAGAAATTCCCAATGAAAATTTCCTGAAAAATAATGTATTTCAGACAAATTACTGCTAACTGGTATTCCAACTAGCTCTGTCAATAACTGCATACCAGTGAAAAGCAGACCTGGATCAAAGACAAATAGGAAATCAGTTATTACAGCCCACTTGGTTTTATTAACAATATATTCTCTAGTCAAAAAAGTAAAAGAACAAAACACACCATCACCACCGCCATCCCCAAAACGTGAAAGCATATTGGACTATACCAGAAGGCCTAAAACTGACAAAAAGACAAAGAAGCATTCTCCAGAAGCAATCCTGATTCCACCTTTGCCAGGCATACAGCTACTGAATACCATAGTCCATTAAAATTAACCCTGTTATTTCAATATTCAATTAGCCGGGTAGCTGTATCCATGTATAAACTGTCCGCAATGGTCCTTATCCAACATTCACCCTTGTTTGAAAATCATGTTAGTTACGGAGATTCTCACCTCTTTTCATGTTGCCAGTCAATAAGACAGTCTTTTCTAAGTGGGAAAACTCTTAATAAATGCAAACAAATGTTATTTCTGCTCAGCCAGCTGGCATAGAAATATGCATGCACCTATGAAAAAGAGCAATTTCCAAAAAATTTGAGCGCACCTAAACCTCTGAGTATTCTCATAGTAAATGAAAATGGACACAGACGTGTCTGATCAGTACAACCATTCGATTTTTGAACAAGTGTTCACAAAGACTGCGTTTTGGTATCCAGCTGCCTGCATTCGTATCTGTCCCATTGCCAAATGGTCACAATATTTACATCTGAAGTAGTTTTCAGAAAGAATATAGGGTAGCTATTGTTATAGCTGTGTCACAGGTATGAAAAGCAAATAAAACAGAAACCAGAAGTGTTATTTCCATAAATGCTATTATTTTTCATAAGAAAAATGATCACATACTAATAATATACATATATAAAGTGAAATACTTCAGGCTTTGTACATTATTAAGTTACTGAAATAAGATATGCCAATACTTCAGGTAGTATACATATATTTGTGGTAAATCAAAATTTAATCTACAGTTGCCTCCCTTTCCCCACAAATTATACATTCTCCAAATCAGCTCCTTCTTAGCACAAACACAAATGCACCAGAATTCCAATTACACTTTAACTGATATTGGAGAGAACCACAATTGTTTTTCAAACCCAGCAGGAACTGAATATGGAGAAGAGAAATCAGCCTTTGGGATGGAAATAGGACAACTGGTAAAGCTCCAAGATTTTTTGAAATCTCTTCATTTCAATGAACTATCACATATCAATTTTGTAACAATACCCTACCATTTTCACGGAGCTGTGTAAAATAAATACATTTGAAGTAGATAGTTTCAAGCCTGAAAACACAAAAAAGCTAATGCTGAAAAACACGAATGCTAAATGTTTAAAGAGTTTTGGAACTTTGGCGGAACAGAGATTTTTTTGTTTGTTTTTAATTCCTGGGCTTAGTTCGAATGAAGCTGACCTCTGTTTTCAAACCATTTCAATTCCTGTGAAGCCACAAATCCTACCAGAAAGGCACTCCAGGGAGGTAACGGCAGCTCCACTGTTCTTCCACATGCCTTACTCAGAGTAGTTTCAATGACACAGACCTTAAAGTGCACAAGGATTTCTAAGTTCTTAGATGGGTCGTTTAACATTTGGCTACTACTGCATTTGAGATCCTTCTTTAGGATCGAAAGCTAATATCTTGTAAATCATCAGGCTTAGGATATAGGTGGAACGTTCTTTGTGTGCCCATAGGAGTGCTAATCACAGAAGAGTTTTTAGCATGGTCTCTTCACCACTTTGTTCTGGCAAGCAAATCATGCAAATCGTGCCTGCTTTAGAAATTTTCCTTTCCTCCCATCTACATCCCTTCAACCTTCATCCCAGGTGACGGAATCCCACAATTTTGTCCTAAAGATATCCCTCCTGCACTTCTACAGGACTCACTTTTGGAATGTGTTTCTATTTCTGTTTTAGTGAAAGTAAATAATGAGCCTGGTAATAAAGCTCTTGGAAGGGCTAAATTGCAACTGGGCTCAGTGGGTGTCAAATAACAGAAGCTCTTCAACTAGACGTGTACGGAGCTGGGTTTCGGATGAAGAGATCTCACAGCCATCAGCATGTAATCCCTTCTTTTTCAAGTACCTTGCAAGATGACAGCTGTGATGCATGAATATTGAGAATGGAAAAGGCCATTCAGCCCACCGAGGTTCCTCCTTTCCTTGTACATTATTTTCCCAAGACACACACAATCATTACTTGAATGACCCTAGTGTTTTCTGCCTTCACAGCTTTGCCCTGTGGGGACTTCTCACATTTATTATTCGGCAACTGAAAAAAGTGTTTCTCATCTCCTTGCCTGAATTCATTTTTCTTTCACTTCCTATTACGCTAGCGACTCACCCATCTGTAGCAGGCTGAACACAGAACCTTCAGGTTTACTTTTCAGAGTGGCATCGCATTTTGTTCTTAATGAGACTGGTTTTTAGCTAATGTTCTATCTTGGTGCTTTAATTTGTTCTTGAAGGAGCTGTCAGTCAGCCAATTTACCTTTGTACTGCCTGGGTCCAGCTAGCAGATGCAGATAATAAATAATGGAAAAAAAGCGGAAAGAAAAACCCTTTAGAAACACTGGAACTTCAAAGGGTTGCATTATCCTCCCAAATCTTAAAGTAAAGAGGCGCAGAACTACAGTATATTTCATCTGGAGTTACATACAGAGGGATTTGTCCTTAGATTTCTGAGCAGCCTCAAAAAAAGGCTCGTTCACATATTTAACCTCAGAATATGGGTCATAAGCTCTGGTTCAGTATTTTCATCTTTGAAAACCTTGTCCTGTTAAAATTCCAAGCGTCCTAAGAAAAAATTGTTTGCCTTTATGGCAGCCAGCACTGACCTCCTATTCATTAAGCAGGAAATAAAACCTCTTGTATTCAGAATCAAATGATCATCTTGTTTGCCCAGTTTGATTCTACAGTCTTTAGATGCAGAAAATGTGAATAACTAAGGTGTTTTCTGGCTTGAAGCTTGGCAGCATTTTCAGTTTATGTTTCAGAAGATTTCAGATCCATTGGAAATACTAAGAGTAATCTTTAAAATTCCTTTTTACCTCTTAAATTTATCGTAATACTGATTTATTTTGGTTTTCACCTACCTTGTCTTACCAGGTTTCTTAGTTGAATGTGACAGTACTGAAGGACATTTTGTAACTTTATTATTATTACACCTCCTTTGTTTTGTCAGCATTAATTACATTGTGTCAGTATTTCTGTTTTCAGTTCTGCTACTCAAGGCTCAAATATTCCCGTCCCCAAAGTCTTCATGAAATTCATTATTTTAACAAAAAATAGTGAAAAAAAAAAAAAATCAGAAATCTAAATAATGGGCTGAGAAAGATAAGCTTTTTTTCCTTTCTTTACCAATATTCATTAGTGTGATTTTTGCTAACGAAATAATATTCTTAGGAACCTTATTAACTATAAAAAAATCCCAAACAGAAGAATACTACATGAAAGTAGCTATTAGCCTATATTGTTAATGTATAACATAAAGGTAGAATATTCCAATATTGGAACATGTACTATTTTAATCTTTGGATAAATTATATTTGCCTCCCTTTTTAGTATTTTACTGTATTCAGCAAGAAATGTTAGCAATTCTCTTGTTTAAGTGGTTATTCCAGACCAAAGCAAAAAAAAAAGGTCAAGTTTTTACAGGTTTAAAATGTTTGTAAGGTATAACACAATCAGGATCTTCATTTTCTCTTTTTAATTCTTTTTAAGATTATAGAGGAGTATTCGTACACTGTAGAGAAGCAGTAGAGAAGCAGTAAGGTAGAACAGAAAAGAAACTAATTCTCATTTCACTTTTACATTCTGGATATAATTGATGCTTCAATATCTATCTGGCAAAAAAATACTTGTGTGTACACAAGTGTAAATAGGACTTACTTCCTCAGGCTGTGATACGTCACACCTGTGACACATAAATAGAAGCTTAATAGTCCCACCCTGGGGCGGAAGGGAAAGGAAAGGAAAGGAAAGGAACGGAAAGGAAAGGAAAGGAAAGGAAAGGAAAGGGGAAAGGAAAGGAAAGGAAAGGAAAGGAAAGGAAAGGAAAGGAAAGGAAAGGAAAGGAAAGGAAAGGAAAGGGGAAAGGGAAA
>VXBH01005212.1:120185-145067 GCA_013400035.1 Rynchops niger
AGGAAAGGAAAGGAAAGGAAAGGAAAGGAAAGGAAAGGAAAGGAAAGGAAAGGAAAGGAAAGGAAAGGAAAGGAAAGGAAAGGAAAGGAAAGGGTCTTACAGAAATACTATACCCCATCTAGAAGTCGTCTAGATTTAATGGAATCCATACTGATTTAAAGTCTGAAGAAAAAAATCCACACACAACTTTCCCTTACTTAGGACCTGATTATAACAGCTACTGTGTACTGTCTCATCCCTTTGATTTAGGGCTTTCATGGATCAAAATTTCTGTGGCCTTTGTATCTGTGAAATTTGTCCTGGAGAATTAGAAGAACCTATAAAATAGTCCGTGATTTTCAGGAATCTGGCAATATTGTTAGAGCTTCTGAAGCAGCTGAGTTGCTGCCATACCAAGGGCATAGCACACGTGTGGTCAGTCTGTTACTTCTGCAAGCACTAAATTTTCTGTGCATGCTCTGTACAGGTGTTTTGTACAGCTGCAAGGAAACGCAGAATTACTGCGCAGAACACAAAATATCTGTAATGTGCATAAGCAGCAGGTTTCGCGCTTGTTGTCAGCGACTTTTCTTTCAAAAGAATGATGGAGAAAAATAGAGATGTTTTTCATCAACTATACACTGAGTTCCTCAGTAGCACCTTACATCTGGCATGGAAAATGTCTGGCTTTGAAGAATACATCCTCAGAGCATCTCCAGGACACTAGAATACCAAGACCTCCAGCCCATCAAGCCTATATTTTGATGTCTGACAGGCAAACAATTTCTTACCAGTCGTTTCATGGTAGGAGCAAAAATGTTCTCAATGAAAATGATGTCCTAAACTAGTTCATTGCCACGTGTTTCTGACTTCCAAAAATCATAATTTTCCCATGTTTTCCTATTTCAATTCTTATCCTTATATTAATCTTTAAAAATGGAAGCTGGTGTTACATGGTTTGAAAGAAACTTGCAGATGGCACGAATACAATTTGGGCCATCCAGATGATTGAGAGTTCCCCTTTCAATGGCCCTTATCTCTTGAAAAAGCATCCTGAGTTCACAAGTCACCAACACAAGTCAACTTTTCCCCTGGAAACTAATAGGCACTGCAGTGCCCAGGAAGACACATGAGCTTGGGCACAGAACAATACTACTATGTCTATGTGGCTTCTGAAAAGGAGCTTACACATGCATGGCTAACCAAAAGCTTGGACTTTGCAGGTAGGCAGTGTAGATTACAGTAGACTCAGATCATGGTACCTTGGTACCACAAGGTGCTTTGGGTAAAGTCATAAGATCACTTTATCTGACAAATATGGACTAATCTAACGATAAGAAAACATTTTCATTAGGCCTTGAAATTACTGATGTTGAATTTCACTATGGTCCTTCTTCAAATCGCTCTTTCTGAAGTTGCTTATTCTACTCCCATATATGTTCTTCATATTTCCAAATTATTTATGGAGGTGTCACACAGGACAACCACCCCCTCAAAGCCCCAGTGTGACCTCTAACTTATACAGAACTTTACTATTTATCCCAGGTTTTGTTTTCTCTCTCAGCCAATTTTTATTCCTTCAAGAAATTATCTCATGGAACGGTCATGAAGACCTCATGAAGTTTATATGGAAAATTAATTAATAAATTGGTTCCATTAGTAGATTTTGAGCACCGAGGCAGTCAGAGTCCTCCTGTCAGAGGTACTTCTACTGTATTTTCAGATTTTTATTGTCAGAGTGGCTCTCGATGAAGCAAATCTCCAGAAATTACCTCTGCTGGAAAACAGGTAGCACAGGTATGACTTTAAGGAAGAACCAGTAATTGGATAAAGAGTTTTGTTGGTTTTTAAAATAAATTAACTTTCCATTCCAGGATGGTGATTAATCAGGAGAGACTGGTGCTGGGAAAGTCGAGGGGAGGCATGACAGATGCGTGGAAGGACTAAGATCTCTAACATCTAACACTAAATACTACTCGGAGTGTTCTTGATTTGTAGAGCATGTGCTTTAGGACTGTTACAAGAAACCATGTATCCTTTCTTTACAATCCTGTAAAAACAAAAAATCCTTTAAGAGAGGGACTCATTTCACCTCCAGTTAATTTGAATGAAAAGAAGTACTACAGTTTTCCCAGTTCGACTCCGTGTAACTCTGGTTGAGTGGTGACTTTATCTTGAAGTCATTCAGTTATACTACAAATAAATAAAGGATTAGAATTTATATATAATGGTTTTCATATAACTGATGAATAAAGTATTGCAAGTACAATTACAATAAAAATTACTGTCAGAAAAAAATATGCTATTTTAGCAAAAATTAAAAATTTCCTAGAATTTTCTTGCAACTACAAGATCCCGTTCACTGACACAATCCACATAACTTTACATTTCCGTATACATTCAATTTAAATAGCTTATATACTGCACTGTGATGAAAATGATGAAGCAATACACCCAGACGGACCAAAGGCTACACGAGTCGCAGCAGGTCAGGTCAACTGGCCAGCAGCACGATCAGAAGCCACATTGAAAGGACCAATTACGGAACAGTGAAGAAATCTTGACTCCTACAAAATTTAAGGTCACTTTTTGGAGATGCCTTGGCTCCTTGCATATGGTCAGGTGTTTCTTAAAATTTGAGACATGCCGAGTTCAAAGTTATTTATCGAGGCCTGTGACTGATGTTGGATGTTAGCAGAATAATATGGTTAATAAAAGCCTAAATACTGTGTGATCTCCTGAAGGAAACTTAAAAAAAAGGTCTTGCTCTTTATTTCTTTTTCAAATTAATGTAAACATTTCCTTCATTGCTGCCGACTGCAAGGAACACTGTGGTTTGTGTAATTTTGTCCTTGCCATTGCTGGATTCAGGGACAAAGGAATACATTTTTTTTATCCGGGGTTTATTATCATACATAGAAAAAACACAAATATGCTTTGTTCTTGCTACTGCCATGTAGACAAAGATGAATGCTTTCTTTTTTCGCTAGCTTTGCTGCTCTTGCCAAGCAGGGATGAATATTATCTTATCTTTTTTGGTTTGCTTAACAAAATCCTGCCCCAAGATGAAGCCAAGGCCAAGGGCAGACAAATATTTCATATGGAAAAGAAAGATAAGTAAATATTCACCATAGGGATATTTGCTCCTGCATGGAAATGCTAGTGAGAATCAGGTGAAGAAAACAAGTGTCTTTACATCTTTTTGATTCTCTCTTTAACGTAGCATTCTCATTAGGAGCACTGGAGCCATTTTTCCGCTATCTGGAAACATCCTGTAAAACATTCCTGCTCTGTACTGAGTTAGTGCAACTGCCCTTTACTCACAAAGAGCACTTAAAAGACTGGGTACATTATGCCAGATACAAGAACTTCATTATATTACTGAGAAAAAAGGAAAACAGTTAATATTGTGTTCAAAGGAATATTATATCTTTCCCACTGAGCTTAGCACTCCAGAAGTTCATATTTTAAGAGTATGAAGCCTTTATTCATCAAAATTACTTAAACTGAACTATTTTTGTGAGCAAAAGTGCTTTCAGCTGGACTTGGAGATAAAATTCTTATCAACTCCTTGATAGGAGTTGCTACGAAGCTAGATTTCAAGCACTGTTTGTCGCATGGACAGGAAATTTCAAATACAGAAATTCATCTGAATTTTCTAGTTTCACAGCATTTTGACCTGGGTTTTTGTTCAAGTTCGGGAGCGAAGAGAGCAGTCACAAGGACTTAAAAGGCTATCAGACTTCATCTCAGGATTTTATTATATCACTGTTGGTCCAGATTCTACAATATCTCTGGGGAGCTTCCAGTGAAAATCAGTCTGTACATAAGTTTCTGTATTTGTGTGTGTGTGTGTGTGTGTGCGCGCACGCATTTGTGTTGTGATCCCGTCACTGGGCCCTCTGTCGTTTAACTGAACAGGTTCCAGAACTACTCAAATGGGACTTGAACTCTTTCTGTCAGGACAGCACTTTGTGGTGATCAGACATGACTTACCTGACCATGCCTTTTACCTAAACCACCTCCGCTAGACCATCAGCACCATTGATTTGTTTTATTTTAGGTATTTTTTTTGTTTCAGAAAAGATAGGTAGATCTCTCCAAATGCACCTGAGGGTTTGTCACTGTGGTTTTAAGTCACAATTTCTAAGCATTCAAAAGAGTCCAGACAGCGTGCTAAGAGTTGGAATTCCTACTTAATAATTTAGTAAAGACTATGTCTTTAAAAGTAATGTTATTTCAACTTATATTTATTGTGGCCAGAAAACTAGCCAATTGCAAACAGTTTATAGAGCTTCTATACAGCTTCAGTAACAGTAGAGTTAAAATAACACCTTGATAACAAATAACCTTTATAATATCCTTAATAACTTCTAAGTAGGAAGCAAGGAAAACCAAGCTGTTACAAGCCTTTATTGTCAAACGTATTTTCAAAACACCCTTTGCTCACCCGGTTATTTGAATTCATTACACCCAAATGGTAAGAGGTCTGCGCCGAAAACAGTGGCTGTTGCTTATTTTTTAAATAAATAAATAAATAAACTAAGAATGCATCTGATGCTAGTTATAGCTACATTATGACAATCACTGCTGGCAGCTTAACTTTCATTTATGCAAAGTTTATGCACATAAGACTTTAATAGTTTAGAAGAAAGGAACTAAAAATAAATGGAACATCAGCAGTAATCAATCCATGACTACATTCTGGTGGCACCATTTCAACTATTATTAATGCCACATTTCCAAAAGGACATAAAATGAACGTAACTTTTTTTCAAGAAAGAAAACACAATAAAAATGATGACTATCAAAGGCATAAACTAAGTAATGGTAGACAAATGCTCAGCTCATTAAAATCCAGATAGATTAGTTGTACTATGACCTGCCTTACTGTTCCAAATCGGCGAATCTTCTGTGACTGAACTCTATTTAATCTCACTAAAGCTCTGTAAATACCCTGAAGTCTGTTCATACAGTACTGAAAGATAGGTGGATGCTGTGCAAACTCCCTACAGATGAAAACTAACAACCTAACAGCATAATCAGATGTATGAAAGTTTACACCAGCAGGAGACACTGAACATATTCTGCAGTAGTTGCAACTATTCTTAACTAGCTGTGTGTGAAACACCTCGTGTGAAATGCAGTTTCCACGGCAGCTTGAAAACTAGCAGAAGAGAAATATTGAAAAACTTGGTCTTATTAAGCACAGGAAAAAGGCTCCTTGGTTCCCATTAATTTTTAGTGGAATTAGATGTCTCATTTCTTGTACGGCTGCTTATCACTTACGGAATCAAACTATCACAGTTCTTCACTTCCTTTTGCAAATGACAAGTTATTCTGAGACATTAATAGGCTTTCTATTTGCTTAATATTGCATTAAATGCTTATCATGTATTTAAAAACATTTCAATATGCAATGCTTGTACCTGGCAAAAGAAAGCACTAAATTATGCAGTAAAGCCTCAGACAGGGTAATATTAGATGGTGGAGAGTTCTAGATTTTCTTCCTATGAATAGAGGTATAACCTCAAGCCTCAAACCTCATTGATGTCAATACAATGGGGTAAAGAACATGGGGAAAATTATTTATCTTCAAAATTGGATGAGGATTTTATTCAAGACTGCAGACTCAAATTCCAAACATATGCAGGACAGTTCTCCTGTGTAGACTGGTAGATTTTAATAATAATAATAATAATAATTCTATTCTTACCTGGATAGGACGCACACTTGCTGGCCACCAAGTCTGCATCGACCAGTGAGGATTTTATTCAGCTACTAGTCCCTAGCATCTGATGCTATCTTAGATGCCTTAGAGTATCAGGCCAACCTCACGGGGCTGGGCTGTATATAACACCTGTGGAAAAACCTGATGTTCTGAACCAGAAGCTGTGTAGGATGTGGGACGTTTTGGGGCATCTCAAATAGGAAGAGATGCCTATGGGTGGACAAACAAATGAAGTACCAAAGTCTGAGACACTTTTAAAATTGAAGATAGATCCTGAATATTTAACTTGATTTTTTTTATGTCTCTGTAAATAAAAGCAATGCACACAATATTTCCTGATATTAATTTTCAAATACTGGGGCTAGGGAGGAAGAAAAGTGATGTTGCTTATTACCCTGCAAGACTTACAAAGGCATTATAATGAGCACTACTGGCAAATTATGTAGATCTTCCAGTTTGGAGTCTAGTCTTAAGCAAAGCCTATTTCAAGTAAAACCATCCTTTTTTTCTATTTATGAATAATAACCACTCTAAATTAAATAAAACCCTGTTCCAAATGAATAAAACCCCCAAAATATTTCAAAGTAATTACTCTGAGCTAATCAGAATTGATCTGTAATCTGGGATACTGGCTACTTGCAGCAGATCTTTTCTTCTTGTTGAACTAACTCCAGCCCATAGAAAAAATGATGAAATCTAGATTAACACTAATGAAGAAATGGCTTTCATTCCTGAACAGAAGCTAAACTCTTTCTGGTACGTATTTGTTTCAGCCATATATCAGATTGGATACTATCAACAAAAGAATTATTTCATTCTAAGAACTTGTGTACCTTTTAACTACAACTAGAAAAACACAAGTTTCACATTGACTGAAATAAAAGTAACAAAATAAGGTGCCTTGTTGCTGGCAAAGGCTGTATTCTATCACAGACACAATGCTTTTGTATGAATTTTAGGACTGATCTTTCTCCCTATACATCTCCTATCCCGTTGTATACATATCATTAACATCAGTACGACAGGTAACAGTGTAGTGACACATGTACATGTATAGAAATGTGAACAGCTGAGAAAACACAGAGCCTTTTTGCAAAACTCAAAGCTTGACAGTTTCTTATCCTAGAAGCTCTAGAAATGTGAGAATCAGACTAACATATAAGATGTGCATAACATTAAAATTAATGTGGATTCATTCTGCAAAGCTGAAGGACCATCTGAAAAGATGTATTGTGTGGACTTAAACAGCCTTTGAGACAGGAGCATCAATGTAATTTAAGCAAGTTTCCTATTTACTGTGCTTTGGTCTGCATTGTGAAGCCTTCTCAGAAAGTAAAAATTGGATTTTTAATTTTTTTTTTTAATGAAACTGAAGTAGAAGGTGAACTCTAGGAATCACATAATGCACTCCAGCTGCAAATGGGCATTCCTTCTTTGGAACCAGACTACAGGTGGTCTGAAGTTAAAAAGATAAAATAAAAAAAAAATAAATGTGCACTGCGAACACCATACGAGTAAGTGTGAATTTTAGGACCATCTCAAGAGGCCCTAAAAAAGTTAGTGATACTGTGATATTGAGGTCTGATATCTGAAATGCTCTGAAGTCGAGAGTAACTACTGCATTCCCAACGTCAGCAAACCATTATTTAACATTGATACTTGACAAAATGTCAAATCTCAAGCTTTCTATCAACCTATGACTGAATAGTCTCCCTTGTATCCCAGCCCAACATAATTGAGAGCGAGGGATTCCAGTTAGAGAAGAAATAATCTGAGATGATAGTTTAAGTAAATTACAATGATTTAAAAACTGCCCAAAAGCTTGGAATTTCAGAAGTATTTCTACTGGATTACTCAACACAATTCACATAAGACTATTAAAAATGCATGATAAATACTTCTCATTTAACTACAAGGACAAATTAATCTCATCTGTGTAACAAATATTTTATATATGTAAATACTTTTATATTTAAGGACACCAAAGTGACTACATTCAAAATGTTAAAGATATTTTAATCTGCCTCGATTCTCACCTATGTGTGTATTTTTTCTCCTAATTGCTATGAAAGAAAATAGTGTCATTAATTCATATATGATAAATGAGATGCTAAATAAATAAGAACTGGGTTTAAAATTCTATCTGATTTTCTGAATTCTTTAGGAACACTAAACATTATTTGTGTATTATTAATTCGAGGAAGAAGTGCAATCATTCAAAATCTATAGACCTGCATATATTCAGCTAAGTATCTTGCTCGGTGTCTTCAAAGGATAAGGAATGAATATAAGTAGGCAGGAGAGCTGTTTCTAACCCTTGGACTAATGCTATGAACAACTGTGCAGAGATTAGGCCAATCTCTACCGGGGAGGCCAAACACCTTCCTGCAAACAGGCAGAAGTGATCAGCTATGCAAATGTGCGTGGAGCAAGCATTCAAAGAAGAAAGGCTGAGTTACAGTGCTTGGGATTTTTTGAGATACTTACATTCACTTAGAATCGTAGAATCACAGAATGTGTTGGGTTGGAAGGGACCTCTAAAGGCCATCTAGTCCAACCGCCCTGCAGTCAGCAGGGACATCTGCAACTAGATCAGGTTGCTCAGAGCCTCATCCAGCCTGGCCTTGAATGTCTCCAGGGATGGGGCCTCCACCACCTCTCTGGGCAACCTGTGCCAGTGTCTCACCACCCTCAGCGTAAAGAACTTCTTCCTAATGTCTAATCTAAACCTGCCCTGCTCTAGTTTAAAACCATTGCCCCTCATCCTCTCGCTACGTGCCCTTGCAAACAGCCCCTCCCCAGCTTTCTTGTAGGCCCCCTTCAGGTACTGGAAGGGGCTCTAAGGTCTCCCTGGAGCCTCCTCTTCTCCAGGCTGAACAACCCCAACTCTCTCAGCCTGTCCTCACAGCAGAGGGGCTCCAGCCCTTTGATCATCTTCATGGCCCTCCTCTGGACCTGCTCCAACAGGTTCATGTCCTTCTTGTGCTGAGGGTTCCAGAATTGGACTTCCAAATCTCCTTGCCTTTTCTCTGGAAGTCTCTTTATGTTGTGGAAATGTGCAGTTGGCAGCTAACTGAAGTTCTTGTTGCAGGCATGCCTTTTATGCCTGGGAATGAAATAAGTAGAGAGACTGGAAAATATGTAATCTCTCTAGATAATGCAGAAGCAGCAAGAAAATAGTCCTTGACTTCAAGAGCCCTGGTACAGGATCACTTACCAAACAAGTATTCATGTGTACAAGATATCTCAAAGAAATGTGGTTATTGGTAAGTAACTTTCCCCTTTCTTTGTTATCAGTGAACTTTTCAACTGGAAAAAAAACAAGATGAGATGCTGACTCTAGCCATATTGCTTTTACATTCTTTTTGCATTGATGTAGTGTCACTTTTGAAATCATGCCAGGCTAAAATAAGCACCCCACTTCTCTGCCTTGGAAAATCTGGCTCCCCCATCTTCATGGCCTACCTGAGCTGGGATTTATGTAGCTTTTGGCAAGCACAAACGAGGCTTCTCACCCAAATACCTGAGCATATATTTAAGCCAATCACATGCACGCATACACACACATTTGCCAAATACCATTGATTTTACTGTCTCGTTGTGTAAAAAGATATATAAAATTCAGCTTCATATCCTTTTCCTTATTTTCATGCTGTCTGTATAAGAACTCTGTTCTTTCTGTTAATCAGTCTGCTGCTGTCTGCTGTAAAACCCAACAGATAGGATAAAAAAGATGCTGAATTCCTCAGTTTCAGGGTCACAACAGCAAGTGTGGCTGTGATCAGTTCACCACCAGTAAGTAACTGTATAATCACTGCATAATGCATTGCTAAAACCACAAGGATAGCGATGTCTCTGATTTTTTATTGAACGTGTTTAGTCAAAGGCATCACTACACTTTGCTTAAAAGATGTACATCTAAGCCACCACCTTATTTCTAAATATTCTCCCTTAGCAGCAAAAAGAGCTGTTCTTTTCCAAATAATGAAGCATTTTTTCAGATTTTGAAATTTCAATAGGCTTCAGTCTACCTAGGAAACTCAGAGCCTCCTAGAAGACATCTGTCTGCTTAGAAAAGTTGGGTCTGCACAAATGACCTGGATATTAATACTGAATATTAATACTGTTGGGTTTGGCAATGATCTCACCATTGCGTTTACTTCCAACAAAGTAACCATAATAAATTCTTTTTAGGAAGACACATGGCAGACCGATGATAACCACAGAAAATTATTAGCACTATATAAAGTATTGTTAAATCCTTTTGCTATTCTGGAAAACTCGCTCTTCTCTATTTCTAATTAGGGACATTGATTAAATACTTAGCAAGAAATCAGTTAAAATCCTGTGTAACATTACTTTTTAAAATTTATTTTGTGGTTGAAATCTGAGCTAGCTGTTGTCTGCATAGCCAAGAAAGGACGGAATGAACAAAGAAACATATGAAACAAGAATGAAGGAAGGAACAAAGGGAGAGACAAAAGAAGAGCAACATTGGGAGAACACAAGCGACCTGGATTTCCCCACAAGAAAATCATAAACATCCATGAGAACAGGATGAAACTTGGATAGAATAAAGGTAAAGATAAATGCATGGAGCTTAGCTCGTGCCTGTGTGGACATTTAGGATGGGTGACTGGCTCCTGAAGCTGAACGCCTCACTTAGTATAGGTGAAAACATTCCACAAAAATTATTCTACATTTCATCTCCTCATTCTTCCTATGCCTGAATTTGGAAGATGACATTGTATGGTTCTGTGCAGTCAACAGTTGTAACAACCGTCATCAGAATTACAAGAAAATGCGTCTCTCCTTCAGTAGCGGCTGTGGGAGAGATCGAGGATTATCCTCCTCGATTTAATCCATGTCCCCACTGGCACCAGTGTTCTACCCAGCCCCAGCTAGGGAGGCGTTTGTGCATCTGGAGGTGGCAGGCTAATGCACAGCTCAGGGTGTGAAATTATCCTGTGTGAAACTACCGGGAGAGTGAGACATAATGAATAGCTGTATTGAGCTTAGAAGCGTAGGAGAAGGTGAATGAAAAATAGGAAGATAAGGAACAAAGTGAGAAATAAGAAAGGGTAGAAAATGAAAGGACTGTATTCATACGTATTAAATGTGTGCAAAGTCACTTGCCATTAAACACAGTAAAAATTAGAAGGGACGTCATTGTCCATCTGACTCCATTTATCTGCTAATCAACACTTTTTATATTTGTAATCCCAAACTCTCATTTTAAACCCACATTAATGAGATGATCAGGCTGTTTTACTACTGCCTTATGAACCTTGCCAAAGAGAACTCATTTTCTCAGATCATTTGCTGCAGTATCAGTCCATTGTTTCATCCTGACCAGACTGTTATAACATTGCTTCTGTCTCACCTGTTAGTTTAAAATTATACAGATGGATAAATTAAAGTGCTTTGACATTCCGGTGCTCAGCTTTTTGGCTGAGGAATCTGCTTCTGATTGTCAGTAACCAAAACAGTGGTTTAAAAATATTAATATTTATCCATTTTAATGCAACTAAATTTTCTTCTACTGATCACCTAGTTTCATAAGTACTGGAGTGCTTTGCTGTGCTTTTCCATACCTTTTATTCTTCTTACTGTGAGGATTCTTGCTTGTATCTGCAAACCGATACATTTCTTGTAACCGTCTTCTTTTTAAGCAAACACAATGAGGTTCATTTTGACTTTTAAAATCAATGTTATGCCAGGAGCAGCAGTCTTGTATGCCCCCTTTTTTTTTTTTTGGGGGGGGGGGAGGCTTGTATTTCATACATACAGGGTTTGCTACTGTTGAGCCTCAGACTTCTGGTCTCCATCTCAAGTTTTAAAGCACATTACAGTATGTTGCGTGTGCCGACCCTAGCTAAAACTACGCCAGCATTTCCATAATAAAAGCTCTTATTTCCAGGGGTTCCAGCTGTACATTCAGCTGTAAAAATGTGCACTAGGCTAAAATTGGATGTACAGCATTTCAATGTGAAATTAATACAAATTAAAAAAAAAAAAAAAACATTCCACGATGATTTCTGAGCTATAATTTCTGAAGAAGTAGTAGTTTGTGAGATTCCTCTTTGCCCTCTCATCTTGTAAATCAAAAAGCAATTCAGCTTTTTCAAAGTAATTATGCAATTAACTGATGAGCCTGTTTCTGCTTCCACAGAAGGCTTGCTCTATACCTTAGACATGGGAATTGGTTTTCATGTATACGACAGAGGTGAGCGTGTGTACTTGTTTACTGAGAAGAATTCAAAAATGACACGCTGTCATCCTGCCTACACAGTTCACTGCTACTGATGTTTTTTTGCTCATCAGAATCCTACTCCTGCATAAGCAGGGATGTGTACATCAGTACATAATTTTGGTTTCCTGGCAGGGCGCAGAACTCATAATGCACTCTGTCTTAAACTAGCTGTGGAAACCTTGTCGCTTTACTTTATCTTTTGTGCTTTGTGCAGTACTTTTACTTCACTTAGAATAAAGGTAGAAATAACACTAAATCACAGAATCATAGAATGGTTGGGGTTGGAAGGGACCTTAAAGATCACCCAGTTCCAACCCCCTGCCCTGGGCAGGGACACCTCCCACCAGACCAGGTTGCTCCAAGCCCCGTCCAGCCTGGCCTTGAACCCCTCCAGGGATGGGGCAGCCACAGCTTCGCTGGGCAACCTGGGCCAGGGGCTCACCGCCCTCACAGTGAAGAATTTCTTCCTAATATCCAATCCAAATCTACCCTCTTCCAGTTTGAAGCCATTACCCTTCATCTTATCATTACATGCGCTTGTAAAAACATCCTCTGCAGCTTTCTTGTAGGCCTCCTACAATAGTAAATTGAATTCTGCCAGGTCTTCCTATTTCTCCCTACTTCTATCTGTACAGTTCCATGTTGCTTTCCTAGGCCCATTCTCTGTGATCCCATGTGATGCACCTTGCCCGCCTAAATGCCAAACTCTGACTCAGGTGATGCACTGTTTTCATCCTCTCCTTTATGTGGATTTTTCTCTCTGACAAGGATATCTATAACTTATCCATAGCTTACTGATGGACCTTTTTGAGAAGAACACTATATCACTTTCTGAGAGTTAATTGCATTTGTTCTGCTAGTGGGCAGGCTTCACCACAACTTGTAACTGTTCTGCAGTCACAGGGCAGATTTGGAGACAAGGTCTTAGAGGTACCTGGACCCCACAGGTTGCTGGTCTCCCTCCTGGATGGGCAAAGAAAGCAAAAAGAAACTGTCTGCTTATTCAGGGGCACCAAATCTTTGTTAACACCATTGTGCAGTGGTGAATAAACAATGGAATATAAATATATGAACCAATGAACCTCCTGATGCTAAACGTGCTGTAATGTGTCGTGAGTCAGTTACAGACATTTAGAAATAAGTCCTCCCTTCATCACCAGTTGTCGTTACATCTGAACACCCATTCCATAAGTATTTCTTGTCAGAAGAAAAAGTACATTTATGTGCATGAAAAATCAATGTTAAAGCAATCTAGGGTAGCACAATAAAACAATTAAAAAGTTCCTTTTCACTGATAAGGCAAATGAGCAGCCAGGAAAATATTTTTATCTACCAGATTATTTCTTGCACTAATGTATGTTGAGATGCTCAAATATGCATGTAGGGCAACAGCAGCTGAAGTATGACACTCTCTAAAGTGTTCAGCAGAAAAGAGGTAAGAGAAGCTTCTTTGAAGGCTTTGGGAGTGCCCCTTGTTCCTTCTAATAAGTTTAAAATTAATCAAAACAACACAAAATATGGATAAAACTTCTGGTTTACATAACCTTACCTTATATCTATACAGTAGTTTCAGATACAATAGCAAACTATATAAAACAATGAAGATCAGAAGACCACATTCCCAAATCAAATTACCGTGTCTTCTTATTTTGTGTAGAATACAAAATTGAATGGAAAAGGAAACTAAGGATGTTACTGGTAAAAAAAAATAGGTTAAAATTCTGAATGGTTACAAGACAGTTGCTGATTTAATTTTCCACGAGCTGAAGCCTATAAAGCATTTTGCTTCATAGCACACAAAATAGTGAAGTATACTACACAGCCCAAAGTGTAAAATACATAAACAGAAAAAGCTAACGATTCCACGCTGGTGGGAGAAAAGGGGGTCCCCAGGTTAAGTGAGAGGAAATATGACTATTTATCAGTTGCATAATCTTAGTAACACATAGGAGTACTTTAAAAACATGAAGAGTGTTCCTGGCTTGGGAGCCCAATCCAAAGGCAATGACGGATCCCATTGTGTTCTGTTTTTCAAGAGTGAGTAAAGGTCCAGAATCCTTACGGTTCTGTGCCTTGTTTTCATATTCTGGGACGTTCCATCTGTAGGTAAGGCTCTGCTTGCTTTTCTTTCTTTTAAGGAAAAGTGCGAGAAAGGAAAGAAAAAAAGAAAAGCAAGCCAAGTCTCCTTCAGAAACTTAAATATATGGCTGCTAATCACATGAAGATCTGGACGAGTGTATGAACAGGGTCAGAGAATGACTCCCCATCAAAATCATCACCCCTTCCTTGTCTCTTTGTACAAGGGAAAAACCTGGGAAAATGGGCAAAAGGAGGTGGAAAAAAGTGACTCATAAACAAGGACCACCGGCAGACAACATATATTCTTTGTGGAACCATTGCAAATTGCTGTGCACTCTGCTTCCCATGGATACAGTAGATGTGAGTATCCCACTCACTTCTTGGTATTTTAATGAACCAAGAAGGAATTTCATAGGAGGGTAAAACTGGTCTAAATCCACCTTTTAGCATCCTTGGGCTGAGCACGGTTCCAGACAGAGAGGAAGCATACACATCTTTTATAACATAAAATTTAACAGCATTTTTTGTATTCGTTGCTATATGAGGGTTTTCATGAAAAAAAAAAAAAAAAAAAACAAAACAAAACACACGAAAAAGGTCTGCAGGCCACTGATCCACTGCTAACGGCTAATCGGCATCCATGAACGTTTTGAGGACTCTGGTGAGGTAGGAATTAACATTG
This sequence comes from Rynchops niger, assembly GCA_013400035.1. Classification (NCBI taxonomy): domain Eukaryota; kingdom Metazoa; phylum Chordata; class Aves; order Charadriiformes; family Laridae; genus Rynchops; species Rynchops niger. The sequence goes on from VXBH01005212.1 coordinate 134,910, forward strand.
CAAAAAGAGGGCTCAGAATCTCCAAACAGCCTATAGCTGTGCTGGTGTGATGCATAGACACTGGATACCGGCACATGGATAATTCTGTATACGATATCATCATATAAATACAATTTCTGCTTGCCATTTGAATCCCTTAGCTGGGGTCTGCAGCATCCTTTACTGGCAGCTAAAGCCAAACAACTGTCTCTTATCAAGTCTATGAGTAAAACAGGACTTGTAGAAAGAAAAGACCTACCAGCAAGAAAACAAGAGGAATATTTTATTTACTGTCCTTTTGGTCTGTACAGAAGGATGTAAAACATCTGATAAAACATTAATACTGCCCATTTAACCTGACTACGTGTGTAGGCAGGGGAAGGGGGAGTTTGTTTGTTTTTCATAGGAGCAACAGCTTTTAAAGAGATCTGATGAAACCCTGATCCTATTAAAGTTAATTGAGGTCAAAGTCATCAATTTGAAAGGATTCAAGATTTCAATGTCTTGCTAGTCAAGCCATTCATTTCTGTGACCTCTACAGCAATTTTTTATTGTCATGTACCTTTTATATAAATACTCTCCACAAATATTACATAGCCTATTACTCATTTCTGTTGCCACAGATGACTCTCTGCAGCACTGACATCTAGATTGTCTCCTCTTTCTGCACTGTCAGTATAGGTATAGGGTCAGATTTTTGCGGAAGAGCTGGAAATAACAAGAAGTAATCAGTAAGCTTTTTAAAGATCACCAAGGAGCGATGGAGAGGTCACTATCGGTGATGGATGGACAACATCTTTGTGTTATAAAACTGTTAGACCATGCGTAGATTTAGAACATGCTATTTTCTTCTATAAAAGAGGCAGTTTATTCAGCAAAATAAAATTCTAACCAAAAAATCTCTGGAAAAGCAGAAGGATCTTCAAGACTAACATTTGATCAAGCAGCATAAATTCAGTCCGTGCGTAAGGAGGAGTCTACAAGTAACTGGAATGTGTTAACATATATTCACTTGAAGTTATTGACTTAAAGTGTCTTTACATTACTTTGTGTTTTTATCAATATATGCATGCAGGATAATCCAATGATCATTTTTCACTTTTCACCTTCTGTCCCCTTTGCTTCCCTTCCCTGTTCCTTCTGTTTTACTAAAGAGAGAAAAGGATGGCGGCAATAAGTCAGAACATAAGAAAGAAGGAAGGTACCTTTAAAAGTCTTTAAATACAAATTTTTCATAATTTGGTATTTTTAACGCATAAATTTAAAGGAATAACTGGGGGGAAAAAGCCCAGGAAATGTGTAAAAATTTTAAAAAACTTAAACGTTGAAGAAACTGTGGAATGATTTGAACAACAAATAGTTCTTGTACTTATCGAGTCATATTGTGATAAGTCAAAGATCTTAGTATGCCTGCAGTTTTCCTGCAGTGTCTTCATACAATGAAGCTCTGTTCATCTCTCACTAAGTAGGCAGATTTGCCAGAATTCCTCAAAGACCACATTCGACGTAGTTCTAAGGGTAAAGCTAACAGATGTCTAATCTATGTTTACAATAAACAGCATGAAAAAGTGGGTGAGGAAAACCTTTTCTTTACTTCTGGAGCTGAGGGCCAGTGAAAAGCACTGCATTAAATTGTTCGAAAAGGAAAATAACCGAGCATTCCAAAAGGCTGCATGGCAAACCGTTTAGAACGAAAAATCCCGTTCCTCTGGAGTTGGAGAGGTAAATTTCCTGGAACCAGACTCACCAGCTGAGTCCCAGCTCAGCAGTGTATTTTTGTAGTGTGTTACTACAACATAAGCAAACAATAAGTGCAGATACTCGGGATGTTTCATGTATTTTATTCTGGTTTGTTGACTCTTATATCTGTACTCTTCCCTCTTGGTGCTTGGCTTTTTCTCCTTCTCAGAAAACCTGCCTTGAGTTGGCAGTTAGTTTTTTACCTTTCTCCCTCTTTACCTACGGCCTGCATTCGAAGAGCCTTTGATGTCTGTGTGCAAAAGATAATGTTGATCTCCCGCAACCCCGGGAGGAGCGGGCTTCAGTCAGAGAGACACCCTGCAGTCATCCTCGCAGCTGGGGAGAAGGAGGAGTTCTCCCAACATTAAACCAAAATTTGTTTTAAAGGCAAAAAAAAAAAAAAAAAAAAAAAAACCAAAAAAAGCTATTGAAATACTTTCCCCCCTCCAACCTCTCCCTTGCAAGTCTACAAGTCTGTTTTGTGCTTTCTTGTTCTCTAGTTGTCATGGTTTTGCTTCCTACTGTATGCAACGTCAAGCACAATACCAGCACGGAGAATATTTATTATCACTATTGCGATTCCTCTCAAATTAAATAGCTTATATTCTAAATGAGTGGATATGAAAAGAATTTAATTTTATTAGGGATTAAAGTACTGAGAAAGAATTCTGGAATAAAGATTTCACTGTAAAGAAGACATGCCAGTGAAACAATAGGTATTACTTAAAGGCTAACTGTTTCATTAGCTGTGAGAAAACTTCTCTGCAGAACTTCTATAACAGTTAATCCTATTCACAGGCCCTATCTGTAGGTTGTTTTGGAATTTCTGCATTAACAGGTAAAAGGGAAATTTTCCTTTCCCTTCTGACAAATGTTTGTGTTACACAAAAAGGAAAAAAAAAAACAACAAAAACCCAGAAAAAAAACCCCAAACCTGTTTAAGTCTACCAGTCCACCACTCTCCATCACTCTCCTCATTTCAGTGTTTTACTGTATAAGTTGATGCAATGCAAAACTTTTTCCAATGATAGAGGGAAAAAAAAGAGTCCAAAAACATGGACTCTTGTAGAAATCATTCCAGTCCATCAGAAAAAAATGCAAACGTTCCTTTCTATCTACTAATATAAATATTATTAATACATATACTCTATAGGTATGGGTTATAGAATTACAGAATTCCAGGCTGGAAGGGACCTCAAGGACCATCTGGTCCAACCTTTCTTGGCAAAGGCACGGTCTAGACAAGATGGCCCAGCACCCTGTCCAGCTGCATCTTAAAAGTGTCCAATGTTGGGGAATCCACCACTTCCCTGGGGAGATTATTACAACTGTTGATTGTTCTCATTGGGAAAAATTTTTCTCCCATGTCCAATCAGAATCTCCCCAGCAGTAACTTGTACCCATTACCCTTCGTCTTTTCCATGTAACTCCTTGTAAAAAGGGAGTCTCCATCTTCTTTGTAGCCACCCTTTCAATACTGGAACATGGTGACAAGGTCTCCCCTGAGCCTTCTTTTCTCAAGGCTGAACAAACTCCATTCTCTCAGCCTTTCCTCACACGGCAGGCTGCCCAGCCCTTAGATCATCTTGGTGGCGCTTCTCTGGACCCTCTTCAGCCTCTCCACGTCTTTCTTGTACAGTGGGGACCAAAATTGAACACAGCGTTTCAGGTGTGGCCTGACCAGCGCTGAGTAGAGTGGGATAATGACTTCTTTGTCTCTGCTGGTGAAGCCCTTGTCGATGCCACCCAGCATTCTGTTGGCTTTCTTTGCCGCAGCAGCACACTGTTCGCTCATATTGAGCTTGTGGTCCACCAGGACCCCAAGGTCCCTTTCCACAGAGCTGCTCCCCAGCTGGGTAGATCCCAGCCTGTGCTGCGCTCCTGGATTATGTTTTCCCAGGTGCAAGACCTGACACTTGTCCTTGTGGAACTTCATGAAGTTCTTGTTTGCCCACTCTTCCAGACTGTCCAGGTCTTCCTGCAGGGTGGCTCTCCCTTCCCAAGTGTCCACTTCCCCACTCAGTTTGATGTCATAAGCAAACTTCATCATGGTACACTTGATCCCATCATCAATTAAATGACCAATTAATTTATCATCAATTAATGGTTCCATCTACCTCTGCATTGCATTTGCATAGATAAGAACAGATTATAAACTGTGTTTACATATATGTACATACACACTCTAAATATTGATGGATAATGAGTCATAGAAACAAGGAGAAAAATAACTAGAAAGTCTGGATTTAGTCATTAATATTTTAATTCTGAAAGTAAACATTCTAATAGTAAAAAATAATATATTTAATGTGTGTTATGGAGATACTTGTAGTATACTAAATATGTACACATGCTATGCTTTCATTCTATACTGTATATATACACACACCCATACAAACACATGTACATGCACTGAGAATGTATGCCTTATATTTAGAACAAATATATTGGCAATAATTGGTCAAATCCATTGTCATCCCAAAGTGCTTAATGTGCAATTGTAATAGTGAGCTGTGTTTGTTTGCTTATTCCATTTAAAGGTATATATCAAATATGTTTATCAGGGTTCGCACTGACGTAAAATACTAGTTTCGGTAGAAAAGAGATTGTGTAAGGGGAATCTGAGTGACAAGGACTCAGTTTGCTCTCCCACTGTGCTGATCTAATATCTGCCTACTGCCAAATGGGCTGGTCCCACTTTCCCTTTTCCCTTGCTTGCTGTCAGGCGCTCCATCGCTTCCCTTTTAGTACTACCAGCATTAATCTAACCTCATGGCCCGCTGACCACGGTTAATATGATCAAACTGCCTCTTAGACAAGACGAAAATAAGTTGCAGGAAGAAAGATTAAATGTCTGGAACACCTGGAAGACTTCAAAAGAGTTGTAGCTTATTAAAGATGGCATAAATGTTCCCAGAGTGGTTCTTTCCAATGAAAGTAACTTGAGATGCAAGTTATGGCAGTCTCTGACAGAGAACTTGTCATATAAACCTCCAGAAGCCATCTGGAAAGGGAGGACAGAGACCTTCCTGATTTACTTTTAAGGGAAATACATAAAATGCAGTTTTTCATTAATTTTCGTCAGCATCTGTTTATATCAATGTAACTCTCTTTTTTTGAGAAATAGCACTTCAAGGGGTGCTTTTGTGCCCTGCCACATTCCTCGGTGTGTGCAGAGGGATGTAGTCTCTTCCACTCGCCATCCAGGCCAGGGATTTAGAAAGGAAGAAGCATCACCCCATCACCAGCAAAGCTCTCCATCGCACAGGAGGGCATTGAGGTGTCCCATCTCTGTTCTGAGGGAGTTTGCCATAGTGGCGGAACCAGTAATTTCTAACATTTGGGGCAAAATTAGCTGTAATCCTCATGCCTATCAGTGTTTTGCTTCGGGTCTAAACCAAGCAGTATCTGAACATCCACTGACATGATCTGTGAATGAACGTTTCAACACAAGAATCAAATGCATGCGTTTTTTGAATGGAGCATGGCACACAACTGCCTCCAGTGTTTCTAAGCCCAGCTTCAGTAATACTGCAAGTTAGTATGGATGGACACAGGGGAAAAAGGCTGAGAACATGCACTTAGGGTAAGGCAACATTGACAATTTTCTCAGCTGAGTCATGCCTATAAAAAGGTCTGGGAATAATTGCACTGTAGTTGCCCGAGTATTTGGTAGCATCAAGACCCAAGCAGTTTTCCAAAGTGCCTGAAAACTTTGGTCAGCAGCTGCAAAGATATTTTTGAAACTAACTAAAGAAGGATCTAAGTACCAAAAGGAGTGGATTCAACCATAATTTGTATTTTAAAAACGTTCAAGTTTCTCAGGCGCTGGAGACTGGCTGAAATGCTAATCATGAAAACGCTTTCTCATGTAGATTATCAACTATTTTTTAATAAGTACTACTGAATAACTTGCCTAAAATAGCAAAAATTAGGCTACATGTTTGGTCTCAATCTTACTTTAACTCCAGCTGCAAGAGAGAACCTTTTATACTTTACTGTGTTCAAAAAGACCAGGAAATTTGGGGGCAAATCCAATCTTTAGGGTCATATACTTTTATCTTCTGTATTTCTCTAGCTATAGAATTTTATTTTTGTTCCTACTGTGTAGAGCCCACTAACTAAATTAACTCTTCCAGAATGGCTTTTTGTCTTGATGTGAAAATGTCATACAATGGACAATCCGATACTTCCCTTGATAGAATGTTCCAACTTCAAATTGCTTTTTACAAGCATTTCTCAAGAGGCAGCAAGAGATCCGTCGATTTTAATACATGATACACCCTAACGTAAAAATGAGGTAGTAAAAGTAATTCCAGTTGGTTTCTATATGAAGTGTCACTAAAGTCAATTGAAGAACCAATGCCTTTTTCTTTAGCTATGTCAAGAAATCTGTATAAATGGCAATTGTAGGCCCGGGTTTATGTAATAGAGTCTACTTTTAGATACAATGAAGTAAAAACAAAGGATCACCATTAATATCAACTGAGATTTTTCACATGTCTAAATGTTTACCTGAAAAAAAAATCTGTACAAAGTTTTAAACAGCTGAATTAATGGAAGCCTTAACAAGTACTTAAGAAGTACTGGAACTAGAATGGAACTGGAATGGAACTAGGTGACCTATAAGGTCCCTTCCAACCCAAACCATTCTATGAGTCTATGATTCTAAGTACAGCCACATTGAAAAGCTGCAAACATCAGAGAAACACGGACCGAGCATCATAGGAAATAGAAGGAAACAATGAAATCCAACTTGAAAATGTAACGTATTTATGAATTCTGAATGTTTTCTTACACTTAACAGAAATTAATATTTTTGAAAGAGGTAAAAGTGTATAAAATTAGGGGCAATTTTGGAAAAAAAAAAAAAAAGAAATATGGTCTTGGAAGGTCATACAGTACAAACAAACCCAAGATATCTTGTCCCGTCATATAGAAATACTGATAGCGAAATACACATCTGCTTTACATCATGGAAAGAAAGACAAGGGTCCCTTTCTGTATAGCACTTGATTACACATTTGCAATATGATGCACAGTTTTGGGCACCTCAACAGAAGAAACTTTTCAAGAAATTGGAGGAAACGATCAAATGACTAGAAGGCTTGATTTATGAGTTACAGTACATCTAAGCAGATAAACAGTAAATATAGTGGTATGAATACCTTATAACTACTACGAAACATTCATAAATCTTACAAGGCTGCTTCAGAGGAATAAAGATTGATAGCCTCTTGAAAAGGATAAACTCTTTATTCGTACAACTCAGATCGATGTTGTTCTCAGGCTAAGGCACTCCACAGCGAGCAGAGGAGGCAGGATCAATCTTTACACACATAAAAGTATTTTTAATTGTAATTGTATACGGAATAGGAAAAAAATGAAGAGAACTAAACATCAGAACAGAAAAAAAAATCTACTGCTGATCTAAGATCCTTTGAAAAAAAAAACCCAAAACAACAGATATCACAACTAAAAATTACTTTACAAATTGATGAAGTGGCCTTACCGGGGTGAAAAGCAGTATATTTCACTATTCGGTTCTGAAGTTTGAGGCATGTACTAGAGTCCTGCTGTCAGACTCTCCTTACCCCAGTTTTCTCTTTTTATATCCAGTCATAGTGTTTCTTGCAAAGTTCAGGTTCCCAGACCATTATTCCGAGTTGTTCCTTTTTGCACATGTAACATACAGTTTATCTCATTCTTTGAAAATATACAGGATACTTTTTATTTTCTTTCAATAGCTAACCCTAGCTGTCACAAGCAGCCTGATTTTACTCACAGACAGACAACGCTCAGAGCCAAAGTGCTTTTCTTTGTTGTCAGACTATGTCAACGCGTTTCAGCTGAAGTGGAAAGGTGGAAAGAAAAATGTGTATAAAATATTAATGACCTCACTGTTGCATACCCATTATTTCAATAAGAAAAAATGAGGCATAAAGAAATCAAATATAATGAGGCCATTATAGAAGAAGAAACAAGGTAATCAATTTCTAATATATAACACCACTACAAATGATATTAGCTATAATTTAAACAAAGTAATCTGCTTTTGTTAGATATGCAAAATGCAAATGAGACATTTTAGTAGTGCTCCCATCTCTTGCAGAAGTCACAGCAGTGATGCTAATGAGGAGGTGATAAGGTTAATAAACATTTTTTTTTATTATAGTGTTAACTTTTTTAAGCTATAAAATTTTGGTTTGACAGCTTCCTTTCAAACTTGAAAATACCACTTTAGATAAAACTAAGCTTTTCCTTTCACAAGCACAAACAGAAAAGTATTTATACACACCTGTGACACTTGCATTTTTCCTGAAGCAGCCACACAATGTCATCATCATCACCACCACATTGTGGCTCTGTAGGAGTGATAAATCAAACAATGGAACAATGATCAGGTTTTTGAACTTTTCCTGATGCACTTATCTATGCTTTAGAGGTACATCGCTGTAAAAACAAATGTTCAAATGAAATTCCTACAAGTGCATGTGCATCACTAATTTATCCTCTTTTTGAGTTTCATTTGAGGTCATAGTATGCCCTCTGAGAATAAAGAATACTGTATGCTATTATCTGCAGTTGGGCTTGAATGATAACATTTATGGAATCAAAGCTTCAGCAAAAATTAGTGGATAGAAGAATACATAAAATACACTGAAATTAGTACAAGAAGGAAAAGCCAGGTAAGGAAGCCTTTGCATTCAATCTTCTTTTTAGTGTTTTTTAAGACAACTGAACTCTCAGCATTAGCATGGCCTAAAAATAAAATAAAACAAATAAAGTAAAATAAAAATAATAAAAAAAAATAGAATACAATAAAGTAAAATAAAATGCATCACATTTTAGTGCTAAATCTTGGGGGTTCTTAAAACTCTGGGGAGATGTTTCAAAGCACTGCTTGGGCAAAAACGGATAAAAATAATAGAAGGGTCGCTTTGCCCTTGAACACTTGTCAGTGAGAAAATACAGCAACTATGCCCTAAAGAGCCAACAGAGCATATTCAGTCTAAATGGGGCTGCTGTTGTCCTTTTTTCAGAAAATAAGCTGCAAAGGAAATTCTATAGGAAAGTGCAATATTTCCATTCCATTTTTAAACAAAAGATAGGATTTAATAGACTTGGAATGAATATTCAAGCACATGAGTGCCCATCTGAACCAAAAATCTGAGGGCAAATTTTTTAAATACAAATTAATTTGTTTCAGCAGCAGTTCCCTTATCACCTTCAGCAGCCGTAGTCATTAGGAACACTTTCAAAAGCCTTAGCTCTAAACTTCCGAAGCTCAGACTCCATTTATCAAACTACACAACCCAGTTTCAAATCTTCACAATTTCTGTGGGAAATTAAATTTTATATATATATATGGAACTTATAAAGCAATGACATCTACGATGTTCTCCAAATCAAGCTCACTGCAGAGAAATTGGTAGCTTATATTTGCTGTATCAGCTCCAAACCTCTTAAAAAGGTAGCTACCCTAAGGACCATTGAAGTAACAGGTGGTACAAAGTAAATCTGAAAACTGATTTTAGTTGTAAATAAGCTTCTATCCATTCATAGTTGGCAATAGCCATCTGGAAGGATATCATCTGTGATACCAACTAGTTTTAAAACAATGTCTGCTTTCTGCTTTGATTTGGGTAATCAAAGGAGCAATTAGATGTTTAGTTTTGGTATTACAGCTTTCTTCTTGGCTCCTAAAAAGTACTTAAGGTGTGTTTTAAGCAAGCTTACACCCTCTTCAATAATTCAGCTATACGTTATTTTTAAAAATGGATTCCAGAGTGGTTTTATAGCCAATTCTGGGAAACATGTTCTTCTGGAAAATTAAGCCTTGGGTTTCTGGGCTAAATAAATAAACAAACAAACAAACAAAAAAAGTGGAAAAACTCTCTATTTAAATTTGCCTTTGTCCTTTGAAGTTCTTTCTACCTTATTTCAAGGCCAGCCCAGGGGCTGCTTTGCGCTTATTGTTGGAACTTCATACGCAAAGTGGCCTTCATACTTCATACGCCAGGGCTTCTGTGGACTGATGCTGGTAACTTTATTCTATGCCTTTTCGACTTCTGGGTTAGACCACTGAAAAGCTTTATTTCATTACCTCTTTCATGAAATGCTGTCTGAGTTCTTGCTAACACAAAAAGCTGTTAAAAGCATTTTAAGACACAATAAGTAACCTCAGTTTAATCTGATGGTCTTTGGGAAGTTAGATCAATACTTATTGTCAAACATTTATTAAATTTTGTAATTGCAATAGCTTCCAGCATATTCTGGAACATGTATTTTGTTGACCCCAGATTTGCCTATTCACAGGTAAAGATTTTTATCTTCTATACTACTAATTTGTGTCTCACTTCCACACCAGTTTGAAATTCATTTAGAGACAGCATTCAAAGCTTGTTCAATAAACTTGGGGGGGGGGGAAAAAAAAAA
>VXBH01005212.1:145145-161185 GCA_013400035.1 Rynchops niger
TTTTTTTTTTTTCTTTAATTTACTCTAGTTAACCCTAGCTCCCTCTGGCAGAGTGATTTTGGCGTTTCTTCACAAAACAGAGCATGAGTTTGCATGACAGGTATTACAGAGGCTTGGCTAGTATTTTGCTGCCAGAAGAGCACATCGGCCCTGGATTGCCAGCGCAATCAGGCAGAGGAATGAGTTCCTTGAACTCAGCTTAGCCCGGTGTCTGTAATAGCCCCAATACTAGAGCACCACATAACACAGCACCCATCCAGTGGGGTGGTCGCAGGCATAAATAAGCACAGTCCAAATGAATGCTGCTGGTCTAGGCACTTCACGTGAGACATAAGGCTCTCAGATACGAGTGACTGAGAGAAATCCTAACTAAGCCCTTCTCTTTTCTTTCACTCCTTCTTTCACTCTCTCTCTCTCTTTTAGCAGCAAGATTTTAGGTGTCAAAAGAACACGGCTTGACAAGGGGAGACTGAACAGCTAGACACTTGAACTTTTATTTACCACAAGACTATAAAAAAAAAAGAAGGGGGAAAAAATAGAAAAAAAACCCAACTATGTCTCTATAAAAAGGTCTGTCTTGTAAACAGGCTATGAGGTCACTAGTAAGGTAACACAAAAACAATTACCATTGACTTACATTGACTTACACCTAAAGTTCTAATGTGAAGAGCTTTAATGATATAATCTGTTGACTTTCATACTTCTTAAATTAGAAAAATATACAGTGATGCTTGTCAAACATTCAGCAACACTTCTGACTCTGGACCTGATTAAAAAGAAGCAATGTCTGTTGAGAAATGAAATATTCTTCCGCTTTATTAAAACCAAACATTTCAGCAAGCTGTAGCCTACACATTACATGGAAATCTATAAAATTCCAGTAACATGTAATTTTTGTGACTAATCCAATAATGAGACAGCACAGTCAAACAAGACCTTGGAAATAACCAAAAAAGGGAAAATATGTTCAAAGGCAACAGATCTATATTTTTTAAATAACAGCTACAAAGCTGGGTAGATTCAAACACTAATCGTTTATCATAAGAAAACAGAGCAAGGGATTTAGGAGTGGGATCTCAATCTAGAATTAGAATGTAGCAGAACACAGTTCAAGAATAAAAATCAGTTTCTTGTCCAAATAAAAATCACCAGCAAGAAAGATTAAGACATTCAACTTAAGGAACAAGTCTGAAAAAAGATGAACACTGAAGAAAAACTCCGGATTATTTTTAATACAAAGAACTACTTTATAATTTAAAAAAAAAAATTGTTTTACAAATTAACTTAAAAATCCTTTTGAAAAATATGTCATTGTTTTGATTAAATTGACCAAAACACTTCTATCTTTTACGCACCTTAAACATTTTTGATAACCTATTGATGATAGCACTATTTCTCTCTGACACATTGAAAAATATCACTGTCTATCTGCGTGAATTATCAGTTTGACCTCATTTGGTGGCCATCCGATGTTAAACCACTCAAGATTTCCATTTTATTGAAAGTGCCAATTGCTGTCTCCATTAATGACTGTTAAGTCAATCGACCACAGAAGACTCAGCGACTGGTAGCTGAGCCATTGCACAGCATGGAGCTCCTGTAGTTTCTCTGGAAGATGTATAACATAGAATCTATCTATGGAAAGGAAAAAGAAATGTCAGTGTTATGAGTGCTAATCGTAATTTTGAACTAATACCATTAATTAATCTCCTCTTTTCAAAGATTTCCAAGGGAAGAACATTTCACCTACATCTGTCTAGCCTTGCTTCTCCACATTCTACACACCACACCCCCCGCCCCCAAATACTCATTGCAGCTAAAACAGTGACCCCTGAAAGCATTGCTATACTCTGAATGCAGCTGTATCAGACAGTACATGGTATCTTAAATTACACAGTATGCCGACACCTCTATTGCTGTGATTAATTTTGTTTGATGCTCTAGGGAAAAACCTTTCACTTTATTGCAACCAGTTTATTTTTCTTATTGTTACAGAAAAGCAGGTCTCCATTTGCTTCTTTCTGCTTCATTTTTCCAAGGAAGAAGGCAGTGGCTAAACCCTGCTAAAGTGAAATATTCTTGAGGATTCCCTGTCCCCACGTGAATGAAATGTTTCATGTCTTATACCACCTTCCATTTCCACTCAGATTTGGCCACAAATGTCCCTTCAGACTTTGAGGTGAATGAACAGTTTCATTTGGGCTAGACTATTTATTTAAAGAGAATTCTAATGGCGTTGTCTAAAAGGTAAAATACGTGTTTAGGCAAAATGAAAGCTCTGAGGCTGAACATCTAGTTGAGCAATTTTAACTCCACGTATAATCAAGATTTTCATAACTCTCTCCCCTTTACATGGTTATGTAAGTTCAAAAGATATCGCTCAGCTAAATGCACCTTGGGAGGAATAACCCCACGCACCAGTACAGGTTAGTGGTTGACCTGCTGGAAAGCAGCTCTGCAGAGAGAGACCTGGGAGTCCTGGTGGACAACAGCAATGTGCCCTTGTGTCCAAGAAGGCCAATGGTCTCCTGGGGTGCATTAAAAACACCATGGCCAGCAGGTCAAGGGAGGCCATCCTCCCCCTCTATTCTGCCCTGGGGAGGCCACATCTGGAGTACTGTGTCCAGTTCTGGGCTCCTCGGCTCAAGAAAGACAAGGAACTGCTGGAGAGAGTCCAGCGGAGGGCTACAAAAAGATGATCAAGGGAATGGAGCACATCTCTGATGAGGAAAGGCTGAGAGACCAGGGGCTGTTTAGCCTGGAGAAGAGAAGACTGAGAGGGGATCTCATCAATGTTTATCAATATCTAAAGGGTGGGTGTCAAGAAAAGAGGGCCAGACTCTTCTCAGTGGTGCCCAGCGACAGGACGAGGGGCAACAGGCACAATATCTTTCACACAATTCACAGTATTTTCAAGAATTTGAACATGACCTCACAGCTAATAAAATATTTTATAAAAGAGGGTGTTTTCTAATGAAATGGTTTTAGTAAAAGCAGAGAATTCTGTATTATCTACGCCATTTTTTTAATCTACTTTTTGCTTGTCTGCTGTCCTTCAGCTGTTTAAGGGACTATCAGTAAAGATTTTTTGTGGGCTTTTTTTCTTCCCCTCTGGCCACTACTAAACCCTAATATTTCATTGAACTGTTCTGCTAAAAAGCTGGAACGCTCTCATTAAAATTGGCTGCACTTGGAAATCTCAAAGCATATATTTCAGTGAATGTGAAATTTCCTGAGCTAAATTTGGCTTGGCTATACCCAAATGATCCTGTAAGCATGCAAACTATACAGTTCTTTAAAACGTGAGCTATTAATAAATAAATGAAAACCCTTTTAGATGTTTTTGTTGAAAAGAATTCTGCATATATCACATATGGACCTATTGTTTAATTGTTCAAGTCCTATCCTCTTTCCACAGTTAAAATGAAGGCCAATTTTCCTTTTTTCATTTCGCTCTCCATCTTCTCTACTATTCCAAATTCATCGATTCTTTGTTTGCTTCTTTATGTCATCTTTGTTGTCTTGTCTTAGAAAGAAATTGTATGGTTTACCTTTCTTTCAAGACTTTTATTTTTTTAAATCATTCTAATGATTTTTTTTTTTTTTTTTTCACCTCAGGCTAATATTCGCAATATGCTAAACAGCATATATCCATCTGGAAAGAGATCGCCAAAGTAAACCACATGGCATTCATTAACAGGAACTGATGGAAGGTGCCATGTTTTCACACCATACCAAGAAGTTATATACATACACTTTCCCTTAAGAAAGTTGCTATGTCAATAACCTAATAAGTCAGGCTTACAAAAAACTTTTAGTCCTAACATTCAATGAGTGGTTTACAATCTGTACACCTCACGTAAAGAAGTACTTTCCTTAGTTTCCATCTTTCTAAGCAGACACTACTATGGTAGCATCTACCATAAATAAGACCTATTTTCTAGGATGACATGTGTTCATATTCCATAAACTACTGTAAGTAAAATGAATTAATCTGATGTCTTTTAAAAAAAGAAAAAAAAAAAAAAGTCTAACAACAAATAAATAATAAGGGAGAGAAATTGTTACTTGATTTTAAGGGAACTAATAGATTAACCACATGTACATGCTTCACTGGACCAGGGCCTGTTGTGCTCAGCACTAAAGAGAATAATTTGTCTTGCAAGTCGTTTTGTGCTTACACAGGTTCCCATCACAGCTGACGTACATCACAGCTCCGAGCAGTGCCACTGAAAGTTCAGACTGGTCCTATTTTAAATTCCATCTTGCCTTCTTTAAGCATCTGTTTACTTCCATACTCTCTGCGTTCCTCCCAGTTGGAGCAGCTGTTTTTTCTCTCGGCTCTGTAATGCCTATTGCCTATCTTACATTAATTTAAAAGAATATAGTTCTGCAGTCTTCACCTCTTTTTTTTTAAAAAAAAAAAACTCTTTTTCTCCAGAGCAAGGAAATTAATGGATATTCCAGCAAAAAAATTGGTCTAAAGTAAATTGTTCTGAAATATCAAGAGTTCAGAGAATGAATGCTTAAAAACACGTCATACCATGAAAATTGCAAATTAAAATATTTAGAAACAAATACTAATTATATAAGTGAATGCTGAAATATGTATAAATTATATATACCAGAAACATACATTTTAATATAAATACATAAAGGGATAAAGCTTTTTTTCTCATGTTTTAAATGAGAACTATGCTTTTGTTGCATTATTCTGCGCTAATCCTATCCTTTATTTCTATCCCGAAGGCATAATCTCTCATTTGTAACATTGGGTTTGCAACTGTGCTAGTGCTAAAGGCGTGAAGTGAGAAGGAACAATTCTTTAGGTGAGAAAATACAGAAAGGTGAAAGGAACTCTTAGAGAAAGGAGGATAATAGTCTCAGAGAATAAATTAAATAATTGAGAATTAGAAAAAACAGCAGTACGGATAGGTTTCTAATTAGAGGACTCACTGGAGTTCTCAACCAGGAGACAGCAGCTCTTTCTTTAAAGGAGATTTTGCTGTATCTTGTATTCCTATTTTAGAATGCGAATGAGCACTAAGTCTGTGTAAACCTTGCTATGACTAAGTCTGACGAGCCCTTCCACCAGGTGAAGAGCAATTATTAGCGAATGGTTACTCTCTCTTTACTCCCTTACCTCCTCGCTCACGGAGGTGGACACATCAGCCTTGAGAGCAGACCCTGCCCGGCACCTACCTCGTGCCTCAGGACGGTGACCAGCTGTGTTTGCTCAGGGAGAAAAGAGATTGCAGCAGCAAATTTTTTCGCTCCTTGGAAGGCGGAAAGCACACGTGGAAGATTGTTTGGGAGAGACCCTTTCCCTGAGCCAACGCACATACACACCGCACATGGGTAAATTTAAACCTGCCGCAAAAAAATGATATGTATTATACACATATATTAAGGGTAGGAGGGAAGTAAATCTTAACCATTAAAGTGTTCTAAATAAGAAGATAACTCTAGTATGAAGAGAGCTAAATATAGGGTGAAGTACTCACATTGCCTACATTAGGAGCCTCTGCTTCCAGTATTCTAAATGCAACAAGGTAAAGACTAATTTTGAGCACGTCCTACTCTGTTAAAAATTTAGCATAAGATGCTTCAGGTTCATCCTACACAGAACGAAACCTCTGGGCCTTGTGTGCTAGGTGTTAACATCACCTACAGGTAGACGGACTTCAATCTGGTTGAACACTAAACCCTGTCATTTCTTTTGAGATCAGCATTGGTATGCGAAAGAAACGTTCCAAACAAAACAAGGGTTCGACTGTGAGTTCAAATTATACTTTTTTTTAAGGTTATGAAAAAAAAAATTCTGATTCTAAACCTGGCCAATTACTTTTTAAAAAATTGCATTTTTATACCTCTTAATCATCTGATACCATTCTTAGGGAATGTGTGTGTTTTCTTTTTAAGCATAAATTTAAAAATTGCCATAACCAGCTGTATGGTTACAAGTCATGTATTAATGCTGGTTTTACTATTGTTTTCCCCTAATGTATATCAGATTGATTCACTTCAGCTGAACTTCATAACCCTTACATTTTAATCTTGTGTGCAATAACGACAATGCGCTGTTCCAGCAAGCATCTTTTTAAACAAAGAAGCTTGGGAGCGACACTGAAAACCAAAATGTGGAAAAATTGAAGGGGATACACAATGATGTGTTTACCCTTGGTAAACAACTTTTGAATTAGAAAAATCTGGATCAAGAGGAAAAAAAAGAAAAATTGCTTCCTGCATCTGTGATTGATGTTTACAGAGTTATAAAACATTTTACTGTAAACCATGTGCCTAGAGGAATTTGAGAGATTTGCCAATTTTCTACACCAGATCTGCATCTATTGAGGAATAGCATGCTTCTTCAGCTTCTTTTGTGTAGCGCATTGCACAAACTTATCTCAAAGCATTTCGCAAGCCAGTCCAACAAATAAGTAGCTATAAAAGGAAAGCATGACTGTGAATAGACACTGATGAAGGTTAAAAAGGAGAAGTTTTCAAAGGAACTCTAAAGCTGATGGATAGCCCTCAGTTTCATGGGTTTCTATTACATACATCTGATTTCACAGAGCGGAACTACATTTTTATTTTGAAATTATATTTCATATAAAGAAAAGTGTAGAAACATTTACGGACTGATTCTATTTGAAGGAATGGCTAAAGGTAATGCAGTTTAATATGGATGTAGCTCCACCATTAACACAAATAATACCATTACTAACAAGAGCTGGCAGTAGCAATCAGGTTTGCACGTATTTTTGTTTTTGTTTGTAGCTTTTTATTTAATGAAATACCAGGAAACAGCTTTGTGGTCCCAGTGTTTATTATTTTTGTGCATTCTACTTGAAGTGGGAACCGCAAGTACGTGACAAATGGATTGATATATCGTCTACAAGTCTCAGGGTAACTATAGAGCCTTTGCTAAATGCTAAATTGTAGTTCTTACCACTTCTAATCCTCCGAACACATATTCCCCCAAAGTAAAAAGCAAGTTAAAGTAAATAAATAAAATAGCGAGCCTCAATATACCATACTGAGTCAACTATTTGTGTTTGATTTCTTCCTCTATTAGCCTGCAAGTCCTTTTTACATATGGTCCAGTAGTTCTACTCTATAACACTTCACATTTCTACTGCCCTAAAAAATGACCAATTTTTCCTTCCTGTTCCTTTATACCTGTAGTGCACAACCGCCATCAGTTACATACAAAATATCCTCAGCAGAGTAAAAATATACTTGCATAAAAGCCTTTCAGAGTTTAATATCTTGGCCTCTTCTAATGGTCTGTAATAAAGGTGGCAAAATACTGCGTCCCTGAAGCAGAAGGACACCTATCTGCCATATTTACCATGGTGCGAACAAAAATGTATTTCTATAAACAGCAAGTCCTCTTTAGATTTCCAAGGAAAGCCTTCTTCATGGCAAATATTTACTCTTTGTAACGTATGCTTTCTTTATCCACGTAATGATTTATCCTTTCCCAGTAGAAATAGAAAATTACGCTCCTTTTTGTATAGTAGAAAGTCATTATGTCTTTCTTCGGGACCTTTTGTAATCTTGGAACACCTCGCCCTTTCGGCTGTGTATACAACATAATGCTTTCTAAAACTCTTAGCTTTCAGATTTGTCCTCTTCTGGATCTCTTCCAATTTTTTTTTGTTTGTTTGTCTGTTTGCTTGTTTCCTAGTGTCTTCCAAACAAAACTGGACACAGTAGGCCAAGCCAAAACCTCAGGAGTGCCAAGTAAAGCAACTTCTAGGCAGTGACGTACAGTAGTCAATAATGTAGGGGGGAGGGAAAATGGCATGCAAAACCAGATTGCTTAGAAAAGGAGGAGATAAAAAGCATCAGTTTTGATTCAGTAGCATTAGACTGTTTCCAGAAATGAAGAATTTTGTCGACCTCTCTTTTTTTCTTTTTCTTTTTTTAAAGAAAACATTGTTAGTCATTTGAAATGCAGACAGAATGATTTCATATTGTTGGAGATGATAGGGCTGGGTTTTACAACAGCTAGGGTAGAAATTTAAAATTTCATTTAGACAATCTGTTACAGAATCCTCATGTTAGATCTAGGAGAAGATGGACTTAATTTCCCTACCTAATATTGGAAGTAGGGGGAAAAAAATTTAAGGAAAAAAATACAAAAAAGTTCAAGTCAGCATAGCCCCCAAATTCCTAGTCAAACACGAGGCTAAACAATAAAAGGTTTTTCCAGAATGGGAAACCTGCATATGATTGTAGGAAAGAAAAATCACAGATTATTTAATTAAATTAATACATCTAATCTGCTCATGAATGGAAAGGGAGAGGTGGTAGTGCCATAGTACTCCTTCAGCCTCCTAAAAATCGGCCAATCTTTCCTCAGAAAGGAAACACCACACTGTGCATAGGTCAGTACGCGTACATTTGGGGAAGGAAACAAAGAAAGGAAAGAAAGAACAGGAGCAACAAAAAAAAATGTGTATGATGCTAGGTATGCACGGATTCTTTTTTTATAGCGTATTGTGAAAAAACTCCAAACCTGCAACTGCCTCAGGCAAGCAAAAAGGCTTATAAAAGAAATATCATGTCAAATGATTTCCACTAAAGTACAGAGCAATCTTCCAGTGGAAGTGGTAGCTGACCCACCACTTGAGATATTTTGAACAAGACTTAATAAAATTTTAGAGACTAGGTTACAAGACTAACCTTGACTACAGATCACGGACTAAAATATACAGACCACAGACTAGAATACTTGACATGCTTTTACCTATATCTAGACTCCAATATCTAATGCTGCTGGTACAGTTTTAAAGGCCACATGCATTACTTTTCTGTGGCACACGCAGAGAGAGTTTTTGCGTCTAGGTAAGCTTATTTTAAAACTTACAAAACCTAGTAATGCTTATTCAACTTACTTTATTGCAAATTCCATGGATTTTATATTGAAATCACATGGATCAGACATGAATAGTTGAAACTATTTTACAGACATAAGTATGCGTGTGTAACGCTAGATGTTGGATAACACATTTAACGTTAGTCTATGAGCTGCATGTTTTATATAAACGTGTTATTTACAGGATATGTTACCTGTATCTTCGTATATGTAACACATTTTTGTAATTTGTTCTAGACAGTATCTGCATCCAGAAGTTAAAAAAAAAAACGACCCCAAACTATGTAAGGAACAGATTCTACCTATAAGATATTATTAAATAGGACTTGGTAAGGGAGTGCACATCAAAAAAACCAGCTGCCATGCACACTGCACCACTTAAGTAGATGCACACTATGTGGTTAAAATGACTAGGGCAACACGAAGTTATCTGCTGTAGGAGTGAGAGAACATCTGCTCTGATTTGTTTCATCAGCACAAATCCTGTTGACTTCTTACAAAAGCATGTTTGGATCCCCAAAGCAGAAACGTCCATCTTTCCCCATTTTTATCTCTTAATTTCCACGCTGCACGCAGAACCTACTTAACTCCAATCAAGGTGAGCCTCTGATTGGTTTATGACGCTATAAATATATAAAATATTTAAATCAAAGAAGGTTGAAAGCTACGGTTGTACTTTATTATACTGCATCCTCTCTTCTAGAATAATTATACACAAGAGCTAAGGGCTGCTCACCTTTCAAACCAGTCTGAGTAATAGACATTTCCATTTGTGGCTTCAACCTACCACCAGAGCCTTTTTGAAAGTTTAAGACCTGCATTAATTGTCATGAGTGGCAGACTTTGTGTTGATTTGTCATGAGGTTTTATTGAATACGATGTACAGTTAAGTGCAGTATGAAAGCATTTTCCGAAGACCATCATTTCATTCAAAACTGGAATAAGGAACATAGGGAAAATTGGATGCCCTAGAAAGCTAGTCGGCAGTCACCTGCCTAACACGGCAGTTGCAACCAGGTCTTTTTGCAAAATGTCTATCTTAAAAAGAAAAGGCTAATTTAATTGCAGAAACACAGGATCCTCTCACGGTGAGAAACAGCTCTCTCCCTGGCCGTATCCTCACAGGGTTACTTTATGCATTTTAGTGGCCTGAGATGCCCACCGGGGAACTTGCTGAGAACCACTCAAACCACCAAAGTTAAGAGGTTCGTTGTCCTGCACTTGTTTTAGAACTATTTACGTTTAGTTTCTTCATACCTACCCATCACGATCGTTTTGATTTTGGTCATTTTGTTTTGTACAAGTGTTTCTGATGAGGCAAAAGGTTACATCATGCTCTCTAAACCACCATCACACACATGTTTATTGAAACCTCTGAAGAACTCGTGCCAGCTTTGTAAAGCATAACTACACTCCACCGAGCCTTATTAAATATTTAAATGTATTATATGGTATAATAATATAATACAGTATAATTGCAATTTTTATGTTATAATATTTTACATATAGATTATATAATACATACTTTATCAATATCTCATTTATAACGTTTGATTGGCACAGAAATAGTTGTACTTGACAGTCTACAGTTCCTGACCAGCCCTGAAGCTTTTCTAAAAGTTGGTTCTTTTAGGAATAATTATAAGCTGCAATTCAAGTATGGAGGAGAGCTAGCTATATAGAACCAATGACTACACGAACACCTAAAAGAAATTTAGCAGTCAGTCAAGCAAAATAATCACGGGTAGACCAAAGAAACGGAGCTTTGCGAGATAAACCAAGAATTACGCTATTAGCATGTTATTTAGAAATCTCTACATTCACACTGTGACTATGAATCACAGGTATAGCATCTACGTTGTTTTAGCATGAATTCTTGAAAGATCCAGTTTGTCTATACTGCAAGTCACTCTGGAAATCTGGCTAAGACACAGGAAGGCTTGTCACCCCAGCAGCAAGTCCTCTGTATAAGTCCAGTCTCTCTAAGGATCTGCAATCTTTCAGTCACACTGTTTGCAAAAGGTAGGTAGAATAGTTGCTTCCAAAGGATTGAACTGAAAAGAATTAGAAGAAATGGTCAAAATACTGAGATGGGGCACAAGCCTCCCAGTTTATAGTTCAGTCCAGTATCTTCTCCAACCAGATGAAATCTGTACCACCTTACATTCATCCTGGGATTTATTTTCTCCCCAGATAAGACAAGAAATAATAGCAAATAAAAAAAAAAAAACTGTTTTTTTCTGAACGAGAACTTGATACAGCTCAGGACTGAAGAGGACATTTCCCTTTCGTCTGCTTGTTTAATGAACTCTGATGTTGTGACTTAACTTTTAAATGCTTTAAAAATGCTGATATTGCTGAAAGAAAAAGCTTCCATCTCTTTTCACATTGTTGAAACTTTTTTTTTTTTTGATAAAAAGTCTAATGTTTTCATAGGATTAAAGAAGAATACAGTTATTGAGGTTATTTGGGAAGGGACCTGTCATCTGAGCCCTAGTCCAACCTCCTGCTCAGAGCTAACCTCAAAGTCACACCAGGTTGCACAAAGCCCTGTTCAGTCAAGTTCTGGAGATCTCCAGGAACAGAGATTTCACTACAGCTCTGAGAAACACGTCTCAGTGCTTAACCACCTTATATAAAACTTCTCTGTGAATACGTTCACTTTGTGAACATTATCTCTTCGCCTTTTGTGACACATCTCAAAGATTTTAGCCCTTCTCCGCAATTTTCTGATTAACTGTCTTGTGTAGCACAAGGACGAAGTTTGGTTCCACCTTCCCTCAGCCTCCTCTTCTGCAGGCAAGAAGTTTCCTCAGTTTCTCCCCATATATCCCGTGCTTTAGCTCACTGGCCAGCTAATTTTCCCTCCACTGGACTTTGCCCAGTTTGTCAATCTCTCTCTCATACTGTGGGACCCGAAATTGGTCACAGCACTCTGGATATGAATGGCTTATGAAGTAACCACTTCCACCAGCCCATTAGCTACGCTTTTGGTAATGCAGTCCAGCAAACAGCCTTCATTGCTATGACTGTCAAAACAATTTTTTAAAAGGCTGTTAAAGTAAAAACGAAAAAATAATAATAATCTGGAAGCTTTTTCCCAAGATCTGATTTCCCAGGAAATTTTGGAGGCTTGTTCTTGCTGTTCTCTTCCAGTATAAAACCACAGGAAAATGGTGGAAGCTGTCTTTGAAATAAACAAACAAAATAGTAATAATAATTCCCACTGAGTACTGCTTCATAATTCTTTTCCTAAGAGCAAGTTCCTGCTGCAGCAGCTTTTCTCACCTAGAAGTTTAGCCAGTCTTAATTCCCACTGAGGGGACTGTAACCTAGTGAAATAATTAAGTTTATACCAGTGGCACAAGAAAAACCCCATTTTTGGATATTCATGGATGCCCGAATTTGATATAAAGCAGAATTTCAGCTTCTGAGAACTTTCTAAAAGATTGGTCTCTTCTCTCCTTCCCCCCATCAGTCACTATGGATAAAGAGCAGATGACAAGTTAGGCAGCTTATTAAGGCTCTCACTAATCCTAGGGGTTTTCAAAAAGCTTGGGGGTTAGCTATAATTGGGTTTGTGTTGAACTTGACCAGAACATTACACCAGAGTGGCTGTACTGCTTCCAAGGCTGGAAAAGAGACGCTTAGACTAGCTGCCTTTACTTATAAACAACAGCAACAAACAGCAAGAACAAAAAGATCTTTTTTTCCCTTCGTTCACTAAATACATCTAAAAGCACGTTTGGTGCTGTTCTGCTCATTTCAATAGTCTCACAAGGGACGAAATTGAAAAAATACCTCTGCCTCAGAGGAAACAGTCCTTCCTGAACATTGTCGTTTGTGGGTGTCATTTTTCTAACGTACACTTTTTATGTGAAAAAAAAAAATAAAAAAATCCAGAGCCAAAAAAAAAAAAAAAGAAAGGAATAACTATCATAAAGCGGTGAGGAGAAAAAGAAAAACAAAAATTTCACAAATAGTATCATTCCTTTCACAAGTAAGCAATTTTATTTTTTTTTTCTGCCTAATAAGCTCCTTGGGTAAACATTTGTTCACAGTCAACACATTTAAAAATGTAAAGCAATATCGAGTCAGCCACATATACCATCAGATCCCATCTCAAGATGACAGTCATCAAACCCAATAAAGTCACACATTGTTCGAGGGAGAAACTGACATCAGGTGAATAAATGACATTCTCCAAATACCCAGAACTAATTTTATAGAATAGTAATCAAATAGGAAGACACAATTTGATGTCTTAGGGGGACAAATACTGTCCCTTTCAAAGAGGATTTGGCCACTGAGCAAGAATTTATCTTCCAGTTTTCTCTTTTCATCAAGATGAATGAGGTGGAATAAAATATAGATTTATTGACTCTGAGGACTGGAAATAGTAAGGCTCGTTCTTTTTTTTCAGTAAATTAAACAGAAATTACTCAGAAGATAGAGTGAGTGTGTAGTCCATTTCTTTTGGTTACTTTTCAAACCATAAATGAATGCTTTGGAATGAAATACTTCTGATTAGCCAGGAGAAATAGTTATTTAAATAAAAACGTAATACTGGTTTTCATTTAATACTTTTCTGGTCTCCACTCTCCTATTTACACCAGTATGAATTAAATCAGATAGATGTGTTCCGGAGAGAGAGCCTTATAGCAAAAGACCCTCTGAGCAAGCAGTAATAGCATACGATTCTCTAAGTGAAGAGCGTTAAGGGAAGAGACTGGGCACAAAAGAAAACAGAAAGAGGTTGTTAATAGTTTTCACAAATATTTTTGTCTTTCAGGGTTGGGTTTTTTTTCCTGTTCTTCTTTTTCTGCCAGCTCACTTTCCCTATTATTTCCTGATCTTTCTAGGAAGGGGAATGTAAATGGAGAGATGTCGGGGAAAGGAACAGTTCTGAAGACCGTGATCTTGTAGTGCTCACCAAGGGAAATGCTGCAGTTCAGTACAACGCGGCAGTGCAAGACACGAGGTGAGAGGAGATGCTGGGAAATGATGAGTGAGAAAAAAAAACCTTCAGAGGTGACCCTTCAGACAGATTACTGTAAAATGAGTCTATGTGCCTTTTATTGACACATTTCAAGAAAATTGCTGTATGGCATGTCATACAACTCCAGGACGGATGTTTTCATGTTTATGGATGTATGTGTCCACAAAATTACAGAAACACAATATATTCTGACTGAGAGGAAAGGAATTTCCTCTCTCTTTTAAGCTTGCCTTTCATGTTCTACATATATAAAAACTCAAACTGAAGCAAAGAGCTTTGGAACAAATATATATTGATAATCAAAGCCTAAATAATACAATTGATCACGCATTTGCTCATAATTACAGACAGTGCTTTCCAGAACATTTACTGATTAGTATGTGCAAGCATAATCCCCTAAAATTTCTTCAAGGTTAGTCATATGAGAAAGGCCAAGGTAGACATAATTAGCTTTATTTTGCTAAAAACAAAGAAATAAATATTTGTTGGGAAAAAAAAAAAAAAACTAAACCCAAAACAAAACACAAACAACCGGTTGTTATTCAGTACGTAGTCTGTTGTTCTACTTTAGTTTGGGGTATTTTTATGCTGTCACAATAGCCTATGGTTCCTAATATCTTCATAAAAGTAATTTCAAAAAGAAGAAATTAAGCGAAAGCAGCAAGTGAGCACTTGGTGGCAGAGAGCTGTGTGCATTCTGTTATCTGTCAGGCATCGGTGTTGTGTATATATACGTTTTTCTTCAATATAATCAGCCCCAGAGGGACCATTCAGACCCTGCTGAACCAAGTGATCACAAAGGGCGTGTACGATCTCCGAACAGTTTGATGCTGTTAGGACATTTAAGTACAATTTATTCCATTTGCATTATGGTAGAAGGAATACCAGGGAACCATGGTAACTTTAGAGGAACTGAAATTCCTTNCAATGCTTAGATACACTCGTGCAAACAGAGACCATCAGTGACAGATCAGAACTGGTGTGCGTGTGACTATGAATAGCTTTGTCTAATTTAACGCACCGTCTTTTGTAATTCTTCCACTCACTCCTTACTGTAGCGAACAGATTTAGCTGTCAGATTACAGACTTTAAATGACTAAAGTTATCACGTAGCCATATATCTTTATAGGTCTTTTTTTTTTTTTTTTTTTTGGGAGGATTACNAGAATCACCAAACGACTTATTTACTAAGCTTCTTAACATTCCATTGACTTTATCACCCTGAAGACAGAAATGCAGGCAAAATTAATTTCCTTCAACAGTTTTGTTCATGGGAGAAGAAAACGCTTCCTTCTGTTCGTCTGCTTGAGGCTCTCTTCTTGGGTACAGAAAAACGACGTTGGCATAAACTGCTGTTTTAGGCTTATAACCCCATCCAGCTGGCATCCAGAGGCTATAAAAGTCAAGGTGCCACTCAAAGTGATGAACTTAATAAGCACATACCGGGGATGATATTAGCTCTAATACTGCCAATGAATGCAGGCTGTTATGAAAGTTTTTTGTGGGTTTGCATTCCTTGGCCAGGAAAAAAAAAAAAAAACTAAACCCAAAACAAAACACAAACAACCGGTTGTTATTCAGTACGTAGTCTGTTGTTCTACTTTAGTTTGGGGTATTTTTATGCTGTCACAATAGCCTATGGTTCCTAATATCTTCATAAAAGTAATTTCAAAAAGAAGAAATTAAGCGAAAGCAGCAAGTGAGCACTTGGTGGCAGAGAGCTGTGTGCATTCTGTTATCTGTCAGGCATCGGTGTTGTGTATATATACGTTTTTCTTCAATATAATCAGCCCCAGAGGGACCATTCAGACCCTGCTGAACCAAGTGATCACAAAGGGCGTGTACGATCTCCGAACAGTTTGATGCTGTTAGGACATTTAAGTACAATTTATTCCATTTGCATTATGGTAGAAGGAATACCAGGGAACCATGGTAACTTTAGAGGAACTGAAATTCCTTAGAAGATTTCATTTTAGCTACAGCTAACTAAATTAAGAAAGATTTATTTAGCAAACTGCAGATATTATCTAGGGCTTCATATTTGCCATTTACAATAAATTATATTTAAGCCAAAACTATAAAAGGCCACTTCTTGTTGTCATTTTGTTTTACAATGATAAACATAAATGTTGGCACAGATTATATATATATATA
>VXBH01005212.1:161452-247424 GCA_013400035.1 Rynchops niger
CCATTGACTTTATCACCCTGAAGACAGAAATGCAGGCAAAATTAATTTCCTTCAACAGTTTTGTTCATGGGAGAAGAAAACGCTTCCTTCTGTTCGTCTGCTTGAGGCTCTCTTCTTGGGTACAGAAAAACGACGTTGGCATAAACTGCTGTTTTAGGCTTATAACCCCATCCAGCTGGCATCCAGAGGCTATAAAAGTCAAGGTGCCACTCAAAGTGATGAACTTAATAAGCACATACCGGGGATGATATTAGCTCTAATACTGCCAATGAATGCAGGCTGTTATGAAAGTTTTTTGTGGGTTTGCATTCCTTGGCCAGGAAAAAAAAAAAAAAAAGAGTTCTTACTACAATTCATAAACCAGGGTAAATAATAGCCATTGGCCCTCAAAGATGTCTGTATATTAACCCCATTAAGTAGTTATACCTCTTATAACTGCCTGATGAAATGGAGCTGACAGATTCCCTTATGTTATGTGTAGAGCTTAAAGTATTTTTTTCTCCATTATTCTCCTTTTTAGATCTGTAGGAAAAGTGAGAAAAAGTGTTAGGTAAGCCATGTATTAGTAAAAGAAAGCACACTTTTCAAACTATTTGAATTTAAATTAAACTTGCATTTCAATTAAACCAACTTACAATTACTTAACAAACATATCATTTAGATATGATTCAAAATAAAATATGAAAAATACACTTCTACCTTGGGTCCTTAAATGATTCATGATTTCTGGTCTGAAATAAAAACACAGTTTTATAAGCATCCGTGTCAAAAAAAAGCATCTAAAAAAGTAATTCACATTGGATGTCAGGTGCACTTTTTGACACCGGGTAATCGTAGAGTTACTTCCAAAACTGATTATTTTAATACATTAACTTGTGTCAGCTGGAACACAACTACTGCATCTCAGTCTTTTTAATGTATAAGCTAAATTACGTATTTATTTTTAAATAAGTTTTGTATGGAATATATAATTTACTAAACTATAAATGCATTTAGGGGCATGTATACATGCGTACAAATATGCCAGTTTATATTATTTAGACCAAAATTTTCATATTTAGTGCTTTTAAGCCCTTCAAAAAAGTTAATTATCTATGTGTAGTTTCCTTCATCTGCCAATCTTTCAATATAACAGATGATGTAACACTTATTAAAGCTAACACCAATGGTGTTTATACAAATTATAGTTGCCGTGAATTAGAGATGTAACTTTTTCCTGGAGGAATTTAAATTCAGCTTTTACTGAAAACTGTCACTGGATGTTCGTAATGTTTATGCACAGTCAGAGGGAGAACTTGAAGTTTTATTATTTTTTTTTTAATGACAGGTCAAAATTCTTTCACCTGCAGAGGTCTATAATCTGTTGTGAGAACATTCATGGCATTGAAGACTGGCCTCCACAGAATTGCGTGTCGCTCTTTGTAAGGAAACGACATTTTAAGCCCGATCTTTACCATACTTTGTGCTAGTTGGTGACTTGGCGCATAGATCACACCCCGGTAACCTGAACCTTGTGCTTACGCTTTCGTGGTTTTCTTCTATTTGATTCTAGTCTCTTTTTGAGTGTAACTACATGTTCTGGCACCAATAAACTTCATCGGGGCAGCAAGTAGACAGTCCAGTTCCGTCTACAGGGCACTGCAGCCCAGTGGTGATTTTACATTCATCGGGCTGGTTCAACTCAGTTCATCAGCTGAGAGCTCAGAATCCATTTGCAAATGCACATCCAGGCTTACGTGCCCTAGAGACTGCCCAGAGGGTATCTAGATGACTGATTCCAAGAAGCAAAGTGGAACACGAAGTTACTTTTATATTCTGAATAAAAATATCATCTCCGCGGCTTGACAGCTGAACGTTATCCAGCCAACCAAAACCATGTGCTCATTCACTGGCTCTGCTATTGGATTATCCCTGCCACTACGCCTTTGAAAAGCGCTACACACATCTTTCGTTTTCTCTGTTCCTGAATAAACAAACTCCTGATAGATGAAATCCCTGCTGATCCACTAACATAAGGGTGTAGATGTGGAAGGCTGGGAAAAGGAAAGCTTCAGACTTGAATAATAAATGCCTGAGCTACGCCATAACACAGCGACCAAAAGTCTTTTTAATAGAATCAAATTATGTGATTTCTAAAATGTAAGTATAATTAGCAAACATCCTATTGCCACGTAACAGCAAATCTCTCTTTTAAAGACAAAAAGATGGTAATATGTGTTTAATTATACAACAAGGCTGTTTTAAGTTCTGTCTGGATTTTTTTTTTTTATTTACATTTCTGCTTTGGGTTTCATATGCAAATATATGCATAAGTAGAGTAGACATTAGACAAATTTGTTACAGCAACTGAGAACCGAGAGAGCTATCTGATTAACACACACTGAATGAAAAGAAAGACAATATTCAGTAGAGGGTAAGCCAAGGAAACAACTAGTAATGCGTTGGCTTGAGAACAAATTAATTTATATTGTAAGCATCTATATTTTATGGTGGAAGCTTGGAAGCTTTTTTTCTTACCAAAATCTATACAGAACTTTTGCTCTGCTGTGAATAGATATGAGATGGACACTGTCTGTTGTATCCCGTGTCCCGATAGTTCAAACTACTTGGGTTATACCTGATTAATGACATAAGTGGTGTAACAAATGGGAAAACAATGTCCCCAGCAAAGTTTAAAAATTATGTTATGTACTCATCAGGCAGTAGTTCTCAATATATATAGTCTACAATAGCCCAGAAGATAAGTAGATATTATTTCAGAGAACGATATTATGATAATTGATTTTATTGATGATGAGGGTGTAGAAGGTACTTCTTGATGTTCCAATATGCACATGATTCTCCTCCTCTATACAAATGAGTCTTTTGGTACTGTTAAAGATCCTTAGGCATTTCGTACTCCTCAGTTCTAACCATTTCCCAATAAAGCCCTGGCAGCGCACATTCTAATACCGTGTAAACAAAGTACTGCCCGCCTTAGGTAAGGAAAGTGCAAGTTTATAGGTTGCCCATTTGAGGGTACCACTATATTTAACTGAGCAGTAATATTGTAATGGAAGAATCTTATAAAAATTAATGTGCACTTCCTACAATGCAACAAAAATGAAAGGTGCAATTTGTCCTATTATACTTGATTTATTACGATACAGTAAGGAGAAATTAAATACAAGGTAAGATATACTTTTATTGTGTTTGTTTTAGAGTTTATGGGTTTATGTTCACAACATAAAAGGTACAGTTTCTCAATTAAGAAAGACCATCGCTTCAGTTAAATGTCCGTCCTAATTCAGAGATTAATTCAAGACATATTTGGGGAAAAGAAAAGCAGCTGCAGGTAACAATGGGAAAATGCATTGTAATTGGTATAATTCTGTATTATGCACAGAATTGATTAAAATGCTGCTTCTATCAAGGGAAAATGTAATTGGGATAAAGTTAAGGAAAAGCAGTATTTTTAATGTGTTATTTGGGAGTTTTTTAACAAGAATTCTAATAACTATTGGCCTATGGAAGAAAGAGCTGGTAAAATCGATGAGTGATGCAAACAGAAGTCTCCAATAATTATTCTGTGCTGTATTTGCAAAGAAGTGGAATTATAGGATTAACTCTATGGGGCATTTTTTTCTATTTATTTGAAAAAGATGGAAAACAATGTGAATATTGTTAAAACAGCAATATATTGCAGCAATTAATCTGTAAATACCTAAGGAACATTTACATCTCAGAAGAGATGACCCCAGAGTTTTATGGCCTCCAGACAATTTATTTTAAATAAATCCTGGGAAATACAGAACTGAGTTGAATACAAGTTTGCTTAATTAAATTAATGCAGAGGTATTTCTATACAACATATTTGACTGGTGTTTATTTAACACTGAATTAAAACAGCACAGTTTATTATCAGAATCAGAATCAGAATCATGGAATGGGTGAGGCTGGCAGGGACCTCTGGAGTCATCTTGTCCAACCACCCAGCTCAAGCATGGCCGCCTAGAGACAGTTGCCCAGAACCATGTCAGATGGTTTTTGTATATATATCCAAGAAGGGAGACTCCAAGGGCGGATCAATCTTAAAAGAACTGAAAACACTGACCCAAAAAAACCCAAAAGCCGCTACTGATGAGAAATCAACATAGAACTGAACTTCCTCATGAGGTTCTGTAGGCATTGATATCAATATAATTCATAATTTTCATTAATGATTTGGAAGTGAAGAGAAATTCAGTTTATAAAATTATTAAAGCATGTTAAGAAATTATGAATACAGGTAACTGCACAATAATTTGAAAATTAATTTGAAAAACTGAAAAAAAAAAATAAAATTCATTTAATGTGAGACGAATGTGGAGATGCAGACACAATAGCAAGGAGTGCAAGTGATAACTGATTTTGATGGAAACTGAAAGGAGATAAGAAAGGAAAAGCCTCTATTTTTGAAAGAGTGTCTGGCTAACTAACAAGACCTAGTAGGAAGTAGCTTTCATGACAAATGTTTCCAAAATATACCAGTTTTCCTTCCAACCTATTCTAGACTGAACAATCGTTTTAATTAGAATTATTTCTCCCCTCTATGAAAATTGTGGATTGTTCTTTTGACATGCTTTTATTTCAGTTCATACTTGTATTTATTTTGTGTGAATGAAATGGAAAAGGAATTTGTTTTCATCTCCCAAAAATATGGTTGAAATAAAGCCTTTACTGCAAAGGACTGCAATACTACCAGACTGCCATTACAGAATTTAAAAAAAAAAAAAAAAAAAAAAAAAAAAAAATCACACCTACCTCTACTGATTAGCTGTTGATACACATTATTAACATAAATTCAGCAGGTCCAGATGTCTTACAATCAAGTTTGGCCTTCTTTTTGGAAGACGTGCTTCTGTTTGACAGAAGTTATCAGATCAAATATAAGGGCAACTTGGTGAAATGTACTGACCCGAGATATACAGACAGTCAGGCTATATGATCTAATGGTCCCTTCTGGCTTCAGATTCTATAAAAATCTATTAATCTTTTATACCCAAGGCTAGTGCGAGTGCAGCCATTATACCAAGATTTATTTGCAACAGACCACCACAGGGGAAATCTAAAATTTATTTGAAATGACCTTTCAATTCTGAAGTTCAATTTGTCCACTATTGCATGTCTTTTAACCTCTAGACATGTCTTTCTTAGTCCAAAAGAGGGATCTCAGGAGGCAGACGAAGGCAAAGACAACAAATACTAATTTTTAGACTTAGAAATGCTTTCAGTGCCCTCTGGGCCAGCAAGAAAGCAGGCAACCAGGATCGATTCAGTGACCAGCTCTTAATGTCATAGCAAGGAAAAACTTTCACACTCAGGTGAGTATCAGGCAGACGGGGATTAGCAGTGGACAGGATGAGTTCAATGTAAGCTATGTGCTCTCCATAACGTTACACACAGGTAAATTCAGTTCAAATACACGTATTCCATGTGCCTTGAAATGCAAAAAAAACAAAAAAAAAAAACAAAACAAAACAAAAAAAAAATCATCTTTTTGCTTTAAATGAACCTGAACTACTTTATCAAAAGTTTCTGCCAGCCAGACACATTTATTTGAGTAATCTTAGATTCTAATTAGTTGGGCGTACTGCCAATAACTCACACACATTGAAGAAAGACCGTAGTAAATCCGTAAGTCTTTTGCCATATATTGGGGTGATGAGACACAGTACGAAGGCTCAGCACATAATTTCTAAAATTCTCTTTTGAAGAGAGGATCTGTATTAAATCTTACCCTGTGAGCGGAGCTGTCAAAATCTTAGTAACTGAGGGTTTGTGGTTTTATTTTTCTCTACTCTTTGCTTCTCACTGTTTTATAAGCGATTTTGTGAAACATTATCATAGTAGTCAGTAATTCAGTAAGAATGAAAGCATAATATTTCTAAATACAAGTAGCACATTCTACATTACATGATATTTACACTACTTGATACACTGATATTTGGTCTCCAAGCTGATAAAATATGGCTTTGATGGACGGACAATTCGGTGGGCAAAGAACTGGCTTGATGGTCGCACCCAAAGAGTGGCTGTCAATGGGTCCATGTCCAAGTGGAGGCCAATGACGAGTCCCTCAAGGATCAGTACTGGGACCGGTCTTGTTTAACATCTTCGTCAGCGACATGGACAGTGGCATAGAGTGCACCCTCAGCAAGTTTGCCGATGACACCAAGCTGTGTGGGGCAGCTGACACACTGGAGGGAAGGGACACCATCCCTTGACAGGCTGGAGAGGTGGGCCCATGCCAACCTCATGAAGTTCAACAAGACCAAGTGCAAGGTCNAGTCTGGAGAAAAGAAGGCTCTGGGGAGACCTTATAGTGGCCTACCAGTATCTTAAGGGGGCCTACAAGAAAGCTGGGGAGGGACTTTTTAGGATGTCCGGTAATGGTAGGACTAGAGGGAATGGATTAAAACTAGAGATGTGACGATTCAGACTGATCATTACGAAGAAGTTCTTCACCACGTGGGTGGTGAGACACTGGAACAGGTTGCCCAGAGAGGTGGTGGAGGCCCCATCCCTGGAAGTTTTTAAGGCCAGGCTGGATGGGGCTCTGAGCAACCTGATCTGGTGGAAGGTGTCCCTGCCCAGGGCAGGCGGGTTGGAACTGGATGATCTTTGAGGTACCTTCCAACCCTGACAATTCTATGATTCTATGAACATTTACTTTAGAGTAGATCTGCATTCACAAAGGAACAGAATAAAATGGAAAAAGCTTACATTGCAAAATATATCATTGTTTCTGTCAGGTCAAAAGGATGGGACTGCTACTCTGCACTGGTTGTAAAAGTGAGGGATACAGTACAGAAGGATGGGATGCACCATATAAAGCCCCAAAAAATGCCTTTCTGCAAGAAGCTCAGAGTAGAGCCCGCACAGGTGCCCACAGTAAGCTGTACATCTGGTTAACTGAAATAGCTGTTACAATAAAGTCCTGCCACTGCACTGAAATCTGTCTTAACGGTAAGGTGGGAGGAGGCACTTACTCCAGGGTTTCTTGGATTTATGTATCTAACTTCCAGTATTCAGTCTGAAAAAGCTAGACTGTAAAAGTCAGCTTTAGGGAGGAGATTAGTTCTTCTTTTACTTCTCTAAATCACAGCCTCACTCTATCATGCTGCTGTTGCTTCCAGCCAGGCACCACTCCATCTCTTCAACAGCCGAGGTGATTCAGCTCCAGATGGCTATCTGTTAAGTAGCTTTAGGGGGAAAATCAGCAATAAACTCTGGATCCTGGTGATGAGCTTGCCTCATCTCACATGCCCAAAGATAACTTTCCAGGTGGAAGCAGTGAACTTTGTGAAGTTTTTAAAGTAAAAGCTAAGCAACTTCCCTTCCATCTTTCATGCCCTAAGTGAGGATGATGACTCTGGATGTTTTGATGACACTGAAAGAGTACTAGTTTTGCTATCAGACAGGTGAGAAGGATCATCAAAGAAGCAACTTTCAGTATGAAGCATAACTCCTTGTTCCTTCTTATTTCCAGCTATCAGTGAAGTAAAACTCTCATGAAGTTAAAATCAGGCCAACATATCTTAACTACATGAAATAACACCTGTTTTATTTATATGCATGCCATTTATTACTTTTTCGTAATTTCTCACACAGCCTGTAATACAGCAAATTATATGCAACATAAAGGAAAGCACATCAATCCAGAAAGAATATTGCCCAGACAAAATGTTTCACAGATTTCATATTCTGTGGGCAAAGCAACCTGTTCTTACAGGGTAAGGCAGCAGAGACCTTTTGCTTTCAAATTCCCTTTGTTCAAGTGAGAGGTGTTGATAAGCAGCATAATTGGCTTAGGCCTGTGTTGCTAGATTTGATTCAACAAATAAGGACAAAAGAATCGACAATAACAAAATACTCCTGAAGCATGATCGCCAGAAGAATACGAGTTTGTGACTTATCTGTGAAGTCCTTCTTTACCTTGCTAACCTTCTGTTCAGGCTCTGAGCTTTCTTCTCTGTGTGCTACTTGTATTATAATTTTTTTTTCCTATGAGAATTTCAGAGATCTCTTTCACACTTTTAGGTGCTTTAAACATTACCTCTGCCTACATCTCTCCTTTTACCTCTTCCTGCTCCTTAGAGCCATTCTGAATTTCCTTCATCCCTTCTCTTTCCATTCTCATACCAGACTTGTTTCGTCATGCTGACCATTACAGCCGGAAGAACCATCCTGTGCAAGAAACTCTTGGAAGAAAAGTGTGTTCCTTAACACAGATACTGGGCTGACTCTGAAATCATTTTCAGAAAAGGAGTTTGTTTCCATTTGCCACACACAAGGCATATACTGCTGTATGCCAGGTAGAGGAAAGGATGAAAGGCTGGTGTCATGGACTGTGAAACAGGTCATGTCATTGCCCTGAAGCTGGTGTTTTTGAAAACAGTGCCACCAAAGGCAGCCCCCTGCTGATTCACCTTTGAGGATGGGCTTCCCTGCAGATGCACTGGTCATTCCTGCCTCAACTGCCACCTGTATATCCCCAAATGCATTATGTTGGAATGTATTCTATTTGCTAGCTTGCTTCATTTTATGTTCTCTGGCTAAAAGTCCCTGGAGTCTTTGTTTATAAGCCAACTATCTAATGTAGAGCATTGTATTAATTCTCTGCCTCACGGATCTGGATTTATGAACGCTGAATGTGAATACCAAAGTGTCAAGCCACTGATTTCATCCGTGATGAGGCTGGACGGGGCCTGGAGCAACCTGGTCTAGTGGGAGGTGTTCCTGCCCATGGCAGGGGGGTTGGAAATAGATGAGGTCCCTTCCAACCCAAACCATTCTATGATTCTATGATAAAACCATAAACACATGTGTTTACATATACACATAAATATATATATGTACATAAATATTCACATATATATTCAGCTTTCAGAAATTTAGCATACCACTCTGACACCAAAGTCTGACCTCACATATACGCAATTGCACTCCTTACAGCAAGGAATTAGGATATACACATCTTTAGGAAGAATTTACCCTATAAAGTATTTCCCATGTCTGTTTTCATAAAAGATAAGGCTTAGTCTAATCAAAAGTCTATCATAACTTCTTTTAAATGTATGCATTTTATAAACAAACAAATACAGAATATTAAAATACAATTAATCACAGTCAGTTGCATGTTAAAATGAATCTTATTTCAACAAACAAGGCAACTATATCTAATGCTATTTAACAAAATGGTTCAACACTTCAGTTCTCTTTCTGGGTACGTCAAGTAGAAATAACGCATTTCCAAACAAGATGAATTTTCATTTTACATGTACATATGTATTTGCCAAGTTCTTTTAGCTCATGATATTACTGGGATTGACATGAAGGAGCAAGATATGAGTAAATCACGGGCATTCTCCTGTAGCATTCCTCTGTAACACTAGGTATTTATAAACGTTATGAAAGCAAAACATCAACACAAATTTTGCCAATGAAGCACGCAGCGCTTCTCTTTGAAAAAGCCCCATTCCTACATAACTCTTGAGTTTCCAGCTCTGATGTGTGTGTTAGACCACGTACAAAGTACTGTGTCTGCCTTTGGGCCCCCCAGCGCAAGAAAGACATCAATAAAAGGGAGTGAGTGGAGGGGATGAAGCTGATGGGGAACTGAAGCACTCACCCTGTGAGCAGAGGCTGCAACCGGGGGCTTGTTTGGCCTAGAGAAGGGCTGGCTTCTGGGGGGGTGCTTCATGGGGGATATGAGAGTGGCCCCCCAGGACCTACAGGGTGGCTGTTGAGAAGGGTGAGTCAGGTTCTTCACACTGGTGCACGGTGGCAGGACTACTGGATTTCTCTTCCATTTTACCAACGCTATTGTTTCCTTTGTTGGTCATATTTATGAAGTGATAGAGGAAGCTGAAAAAGTTTTATTCGGAATAGACATAGCAATAGAGAATCGTAGAAAAAGGGACTCTGTGTAGAGGAAGAAGTGGTGGACATAGAAAGAAAGGAGAGCTATTGCTTCTTCAGAGAAGGGAAAATATACATGGAAACATCTATATGGCTATATGGTTTCCATCAAAGTTGGAAGTCTGGATACCCCTGGGGCTTGCCAATCTCAAACCATTTGTTATCATTAACTATCTGCATATGACTGATTGTTGCTACTTTTCTGTCCATACTCCAACTTTCTACCGAATCCTCCATAAACTTATTTTCTGGTTGTGCTTTGCATATTTAACTTTTGCTGTCTATACCATGTTAAGTCTTGTGCTCTCATCTGTGGTACTGAGTATGTGCTGCAAATTGGATCTGTATCCAGTGCACCTGGCTTTCTTGAAATACATTTCGTTGAAGGCTTTATACTTTTTGTATGGTTTGTGGGTTGTTCTTTTTCTTTATTCACTGAAGCAAACTAGAGTCATGCTAGAAATGAAAAAAAAAAAAAAGAAAATCCCAACCCCACAGGAAGTAATACGCTGTTATGCAACATACTGGAATACTAATCACGGTGTTTTCAAACATTCTTGTTTACTCCTCGATCAGATTTGCAGCATTCGGCTAAGACCAAAATAGAAATGACAAATTAAGCTAGCTTCCTATACAGCCGTAAGCCTTCATAGGTTAGAAGTCCCTCAGGACACTTGAAAAAATGAAAACAACATTGACGCTAATAGCAGTATGATAATTTACACCGCTGGGACCTGTACCAGGAGATGTGAGGAGGAATACTGCTGGCTACCCTTTTCTTCTCTTTAACCTCCTGATTCGCTCCTACTACTTTACTTACTTATGCATAAACAAAATGTACTCTATCTTACCTTAAAAAGAACAGGCACAAATCTCACTGCCTTTTATTTTTTTTCATTTTCAGCTCTAATTTCAGTGAATATGTTGTAGCACTGAATAGTTTTTCCCTCTTCCAGATCCATCTGGACTATTTACAGGCTAGTTCTACCCTCTGTATTCCACTAGGCTGTTCTTGGTCAAGTCTCTAATAACCTCTGGTAACCCAAAACTCAGAATCATACATCTCACTAAGTCAGGCGCCTTTGGCAACGGTCCCCTTCCTGAAATCTTATTATCTGTTCACTGATGTCATCATGTCTTAATTCTTTTTGAACACCCCTGCTCATTCTTTTGGACTGTCTGCTGAACTATATTTTTATTCATCAATCAAAGCTTTGCAGCAGTTGCATTGGTCTCTTGCTGGTTTTCTTCTTCTGACATAAATATTAAGTCTCATAACACCTTTCTGCAGATGACAAAACAGATATAGTCCTAACTGATACACGTTTTCCCATTTTTTACTTTTACAGTTAACACCTTCCATCAATTCCCACAACCCAAACGATATCCTAAGTGTAATCTGAAAACCCAGTTTCTATCTGAGTCAGCACATCCAAGTAGAATCATAGAATAGAATAGAATCATAGAATTGCTGAGGTTGGAAGGGACCTTTAGGATCATCAAGTCCAACCATTAACCTACCCTGACAAAAGCCACTTCTAAACCATGTCCCTAAGTACCCCATCTACCCTTTTTTTAAACACCTCCAGGGATGGTGAATCCACCACCTCCCTGGGCAGCCTATTCCAATGGTTAATAACCCTTTCAGTGAAAAAATATTTCCTAATAACCAACCTAAACCTCCCCTGACATAACTTGAACCCATTTCCTCTCGTCCTATCACCTGTCACCAAGGAGAAGAGGTCAGCCCCCACCTCTCTACAACCTCCTTTCAGGTAGTTGTAGAGGGTGATGAGGTCTCCCCTCAGCCTCCTCTTCTCCAGGCTGAACAACCCCAGCTCCCTCAGTCGTTCCTCATAGCGTTTGTCCTCCAGACCCCTCACCAGCTTTGCAGCCCTCCTCTGGACATGCTCCAACACCTCAATGTCCTTCTTGTANACCCTCAAGCAGATCAACACGCCCGCCTAGTTTAGTGTCATCTGCAAACTTACGGAGGGTGCATTCGATCCCCTCATCCAGATCTATGACATTTGCCTTCCATTGCCATCCAGGCAGCGATATCTCTCATCTAGGCATTTATCAGCTAACGTCTCAATTTGTGTCATGTTTTCTAAAACCTTGAAAAATACAGTTCTCTTCCACTCATGCATATTGAAATGGCTCGGAGGACTTGTCTGTGTGGTCTCTTGCAGACTGACACCACTGAGATGTGTCGAATACGAACTGATCAAAAATGTATGTGTAACAGCAGCCCAGCAGGGCTCACCAGCTTGAGCCTAAAGGCTTGTGGCTGATTCAGGGAGTCTCCCGCCTCTGTCTACCAAATACCTTATCGTCATAACCAGACTGGCATGGAGATGGTACACGGGACACAGCACTTCCAGGAGGAAAGAGCTGGGAAGAACTTTCAATGTCAACAAGAAACGATGGAAAGCAACCTACGCTGTAAGTATTAATCACAGAATAGCGCAGGTTGGAAGGGACCTCAGAAGATCATCTGGTCCAACTTTTCATGGGAAAGGAAGCCTAGATGAGACTATCTAGTACGTTGTCCAATTGCATCTTGAAAACTTCCTGTGACAGAAGCTAAAACCTCTCCTGGTGCAACTAGTACCCTTTGCCCCTTGTCTTCTCCATGTGAGTCCTTGTGAAGAGAGAGGCTCCATCCTCTTTTTAGTCAGCATTTAAGTACTTTCCAGAGAATGAAAGTTCACTCAAGTTAAAGCATGGTACCCAAGCTCTGGATCAGTGCAATAATTACAGGAAGTGACCTCAACTTTGTCCCATAGCTGGATAATTTTGATAAAAGTTTTCATCAGCCGATTCTCAGATTGTCAAGAATCAGAAACCCTAAAAACTTCTTCATGTGAACATGCACACCATGCCAAGAAAAAAAGAATTCAAGGTTTTGTAAAATTATTAATACTCTTGCGTAAGACCTATACTAGCGTGATCGTATAATCTGATGTACTGCTTCTGAAAATGCACTTTAGGGAAGGAAACGCTGACACTGACATTACAAAATTACTTTTCAGCATAGGATTATTCATTAACAGTAGGCATGTCCTTATGTGCACTTAGATATAACTCTCTTTGCAATGCCAAAAAAAAAATTAATTGCTGTATAGTTCTGAGTTCAACTCTAATTGGCATTAATTAGGAACATGAATCATGCGTGTGAGAAAGGAAGATATTGTTAAATTAGAGTTCTCTCTTAATCCTTTCTTGTTAAACTCTGCTTCAGCTCTAAAAGATACTCCTCTGTCACAGTGACAGCAAATGACAACCTGTCTTGCTCTGCATCCTTGGAGAAGGCTATGAAGACATCAGTCCTTTTGAATCTGTCATCCTTTGTGATTCCTCCTCCTGTCTAATGTGTTGTTCGTCTTCACAATTATCTTTCATTCCCTCAAATTAGACTTTTCCATATGATGTTTTCTTTAAATATGAACTACAATCATTGTCTGGAAATTATGCCTTTGGGAGATTTATTTTTCTCCAACTTGTTCCTTTCTGCATTTTGTAACGTAGTGAAAATATGCTTTTGCTTCTCTCTGAAAAAAAGAATATGACCTTAGGAAAGAGTAAAGCCAAAACAGAGTACTAATTGCCAAAGATGAACTGCTATAAAATTGCACAGTGTTGCCATATTTAGGTAGAGGATACGTGCTGCTAAAAACAAAAACATTACAGTAGTGCAGGCAGCCAAAAGCCTGGGACAATTTATCCAAGTCTACTTCATTATTTTATATTTTAAGTTCATGTCTATATGTAGTCCTGGTTTCAGACCTGAAAGTAAAGCATTACTAAAGCTTAGTATAGAAGCTTACGAGCTTATAGAAGCAAGTTCATGATGCTACTGCTATTTGTGCACCTCTACTTTTAACAATTGTACGAGCTTGTGTATGAGGTAACTTATTATTTTCGTTAAATAGCGTATATTATATATGCTATATAATTTCATGACATTATAGAACAATAGAGAATTTTAATATCATATACTCAATGAGTTCTATTATTTATATTTGAGTTTAATTGTATTGCTTTTGCTTTCTTTCAGCTTTATTATATTGATGTAATTTAGCGTTTATAGAAAACTGATGTGGGTCAATGCCCCAGAAGGTGAATCACATGTACTTTAGATTTTAAAATGGAAAGAAATTTAATGGGTATAGATGAACTTGATTGTGAATATATAAGAGAGCAAATGAACTTTTGTTTCCATCTGTAGCCTAAGAGGATACATCTCCACCACATAAAGAAGGTGCGTGAGTTGGCAGGTTACATCAACGTGGTACCAACACATCAGGACATCGTCATAACATCCTGCTTGCTTTGGCTAGAGTGTTTCTCACTCCAGTGCGTAATAAAACCAGCTGATTTCTATGTCCCATTCCACATTTAGTTCTCACACTTGCATCAGAGCCGCTCCTTGTATACACATTTTTATTTAAATGTTCAGGACAGTCGAATTCAGACAAATCCATACCCACAGAGAGGCTTCCATAGTCCCACGAATCTCAACGGGTTTCAAACATTCAAAGCCACTACCATGTTCAGCGAAGGAAAAGCAAAGTCAGTGTAGGTCTTAGGGTGTGCTGAGCTAGTCCTGTAAAACTGTTCTGATGGGCCAGATTAGGTCCCAATTTGGCCTGTACTCTTCCAAAGAGCTGGGGAAAAATAGTGCTTCGTTTGCTCTTATTTCAAGACGACACAGATAGTAAACCAGTTTAATTCCTCTCTAATTCCACAGGTATTAGGGCCGACTAGCTGCATGAGGCGCACACATCTCGACAGCGTACGGTGGGGCACATTACTGCTGCACTCCCAAATCCTCTGGATGCTACCTTCACCCTTCAAGCAGAATATCTCGCAGTCCACCAAAATTAGCTCTCCGTTACTCTCAATAAATCACAGACGTGGCTTCCCTCATAAGCTACCTTTATTCATCTCATTGTTCTGGTGCTCAGTTTTATATTAATCCATCGCCAATTTCCAAATTAGTAACATATTTTTCATGTAAAGCAGTCCTGGGTTGTTTTTCTTTCTTTTGTGGAAAAAAACCCCAGCAAACCAACAAACCAAAACAAAATAAAACCCAAAACAAACAGACCTCTTCCCTCCCTGCCCCCACTCCCCCCATAAAAAACACTCCAAAACTTCAAGAGGTTTTAGAAAAGATTTTATTGATATTAAAAAGTGCTGTAAATTTTGAAGTGTATTTATTTGTGCTGTTTTTTTCCTACAGAACATGTTAGTAAGAGAATTAGAAACTTTCTAGAAACTATACTCTCAGAGAAATCCTGAATACAGGCCTGGAAATTAGGTTTTAGAAAATATCCAAAGGCAATTAGGAAAAGATTGTTTAAATATAAACCCAAAACACTATTTAAAGCTTATTCTGACTCTTCAGACATAAGTTCTTTTGTTCAAATCCTGAAGAGCAAAACCAGCAACAAATCTGCTAACGTTATAAATCAGTCCTCTGACCTTTTAAGTTGAATGTATTAGCTTTGCTGAGACTTTAATTTCACTGCTTTGTATGTGAGGCAACTCTACGTCAGATGGACATGCTACAGAGTTGTGCACAGTATATATCTATAAAATAGCAATATATATTTTTTTAGAGATATATATATTCTGTCTTTAATCACTCAATAGTAGCTGATTGTTGGAGCGTCAGGACCTGTCATTTTATAACTTGGATTGTTTCTTATCGTTATTTCTCCTGTTTTTGTCGTCGTCTTTGTAGCATTTAAATGTTGCGACCTTTTCAAGCAGGAACTTTCCCTCCTCCCTCACATTCTAGTCATCCCTTCCTCGCCACAGAGTCAGCTTTTTTTAGAGGTGGCTTGAGTT
Source organism: Rynchops niger (assembly GCA_013400035.1). Taxonomy (NCBI): domain Eukaryota; kingdom Metazoa; phylum Chordata; class Aves; order Charadriiformes; family Laridae; genus Rynchops; species Rynchops niger. Next base: position 177,254 of record VXBH01005212.1, read on the forward strand.
TTATGTTTCTGCTTTGACTGGGCACCAAATTCAGATTGGCAGGCGGCTTGGGGGCTGGGGAAAGGGATCGGTCGTTGAACCACATCTGTATGACTGGCAGGTAAAACCACTCACCCAAAAGGCAAAATGTCTTCTCCAGAGGGTGGGTCAGTAGAAAATATTGGCCATTTCATTCAATTACTTAAATAATCCTCTTCGTTCCCACTCATGCTCTGAAAGATAATTCCCAGAGGTCTGCCTATTTAAAATCTGCTAAAATAGCACGGGAGAAAACAACCTCTGCCGTATTTCAAACAATTACACAACCTGAAAAGCTACTGTAACTGGTACAGTTCTTACATAATTTCACTTTCGGAAATGTGTTGATATATATACACACGCACGTATGCAAGGTTTCGTATTAATCCATACGTTGTTATTGGATCTTTTATTATAAAAGATAAAAAAAACCTTCACAAGTACAGGTAGCGCTCTTCAGCATACTGGATAGAAGCGTTAGCCTCGCTTCCCACCTAAGGAAAGGGAACAACAAACTTGCCAAAGCTAGCAAAAAGTTTGTGGATGAGCTTGGAATCAAACTACGCAGCGTTACTTCTTGTAGCTGAATTTTCCACCAAACCCAGCAGTTAGCAGGGCTGCTCCACAGGCCAGACGTGCTACAGGCTGCAACTTGATCTGACCCCTGTAACAGCACGAGTGATGGCAAAGGGGCAGAGGGATGTCAGCCACCTCCCTCCCCCCATCACATTAGTCAGCAGATACCTGTAGCTGATGAGAGATCGACAAGGGCTAAGAATAGCTCTGTTTCCTTTATAGCCATGGTAATTCCCACTCTTCCTAGAAAGAGAATATTGATATGGGGATCTATGAATACACCACTCCCACCCACAAGCATCCCTGCACCGTGAAATTTCTCTCAGGGATGGTTTAAGGGTGTGCAAAGCAGCTTCTACCCCGCTCTGGACGAACTGCAGGCTGACTACAGCCTCACACTTAAATGCAGGAATGCAGGACTTCAACAGGATGCTCAGATTTATTGTGAAGACTTCAAAACATGGGGAAAAAAAGAAAGACACTTCGTCACACAAAACTATTACTAGTGATTGTTTCATACTTCATTTCCAACATTGTTCAAGTATTATTTTAATATTTATGAAAAAAGGAAATTATTAAAGGCTTAAAACCTCGTATCATTGCTACCGCCATCCTCAAACTACCAAGGCCAATCGGATAAGCATGTTTCTGCCTCTTTAGGTGCAAAATTTTGCTACTAAGCTGGACTAAAAGGTTAATTTCTCCCATGTCTTAGTTGGCTTTTACATGGGATTTAGCAGCAACAAAAAGAAATGAGAATAAAATTGATTTCCAGTTTTTTTCCTCTTATGTAAGCAGGTTTTGCAAGCAATTTAGAGAAATGTTATTAACAAGAGAACAGGGGATCCCTGAGAGAGTACTTTTTAGTAAATTGCAGTCCACGTGGAAAAACAAATCATTGAGAACCATTCTGCTAAGCTCTTCTATTAGTTAAGGGCTAGTAATTCTGATAGCAACATAGAGAACCATTTTGGCAACTTAGTGCTGCAATTCCCTTTGAAGCAGTCAATTAATTGATAATAAGGGTGCATCTGTCATCACATAACTTCATTTACTTAACCTTTTTGCATTAGGGCTATCTGAGAGCACACACGTGCCACAAATGCTCTGTTTACCTCAATCCAAGATAACCAGTCAATTCAGAAATGCTACATCCATTTCATGGGACAGGAGAGCCACCAAAACACGAATGTCTTTTCTTACCTTCACATGTCATTACAGTTTTGGATGGTTGATTTCTGGTCTTACAGAAACAGAAATAAGGTTTTTACCATGTCTGAAGGTATAAACCCAGCTGTGCCCCAGAAGAGATACCCAGAAAACTGTGCAAGCACTGAAGAGCAGCTGTCCATGCTAGCAATGAGTTAACACACAGCCAGGAGACAACTGCATAGCTAGGAACAAGCCAAAGCTGTCAACAACTCAGTTTGTAAGTTCGTCAACAGGGTTCTTTCAGAACCATGCATCACCTAAATATTTAGTAACAGCCTTGAAAAATATCAACCAGACTGTTCAAAAATGCATGGGAGAGGGTGGCCCAATTAGCCAAGGTCTCTCTGATTTTATTGCCTTCTTGATGAAGGGATATAAAAATCAATGTTTAAGCATATTATAACCACAGCTATAGAACGACAAGTGTAGTCTTGAAGGCTGGTTCTCTGATAAACTCAAAAACTTCAAAGGCATGGAGCTGGCAAGAAGACTTGAGCCATTCTCATATTTAAGATGTTTTAGATCTGTGTTCATGGGTTAGGCTTATTAATAAACAAGTTTTGTTTCTCTCAAATATATGCACTTGTGATCGCCAAAATCTGTCAAAATCAAAGTTTGATTAAAAACTGAAGCAGAGGGTCAGCTAATGGGAGGACCACAGAGGAGGATTTCCTGGCTGCTTGTCAAATATCTGCTTGGGTTTTTTTCCCCTTTGATTTGAAAACTATTTTTTCTGCAGCATTTCAAACAACAAAATCAATATTCACTTTCATTGAAATAGCTAACAAGTAAGAGATATGTATTGTTTGTACACTTTTTTGTGTGAGGTCAATAGGTTAATTACACAAGTAAAAACTCTAAATTGTCTAGAGACTACTGAACTGTATAAATAAACAAAGTATTCTGCAAAGTGTATTTAACGTCCGTGCAATTTATTCCTTTTTCATTCAGCGGAAAGAGCAGAGGGGATTTTTGTAGCAATTTTCTGTGCTTTCTGCTTGAGAAAGTCTGCAGCCTCAGTCATTTGTATTTGAAGTTGATTAGGATGAAGTCAGAGCGCTCACATTTTTTTTTAACAGCTTCTGAGAGTGTTTAGCTCAGGGGCAGGAAGAAGAAAAACAAATATTCCTGACAAATATTTGGTTTCGAAAGCATTTCCCTAAAAGTACAACTGTGTGTGTGGTCAGATGGAAAAGGCACACTCAAGTCTACTGACAGACATGTCTTCAGACACCCGGTCGTTAATGAAGGCGGGCCTTGATAGAAGTTGTTCTGATCAAAGCATCACTTAAAATAGTCTACCTGAGAATTCAGATTAAACTTCTGTAGAAGCTTAGAATTTGTGCTAAAAAGGTTAGGAAGGTTAGGAATTTACTAATACAGATGTTAACTGCATGCTGAGAAACTAAGTTTAAAAATTATATAAAAATATTGCTGATTTCCAGGAGATTTTTTGGCCATTTAAACAAAATGTATTCTCAAAGTAAAGTATAATGTAGACTGTATTTTCTTATTCTCGGCAGCAGTGATGCTTAAAATATGCTCGCACTGACAGTAATTGTAGTTTCAGTTTGCCTTAGGAATTACCTAAACTAAACTCAGGTCCTCTGTGCCCAGGACTGCGATACTAAAGCAAAACTTGAAACTGAGTTCACTCGCTGTACGTGAAGCCCACAGTTAAGCAAGAGCTCATTCAACAAATGCCAGGTGAGTTTTTTCCTTTGAAAACTTCATGCATGGAAATAACAAAGTTTTCAGGCAAGAGAACAGAACTTCTGCATTAACCTGACAATATCCAGGCCAAGGTTGCAAGGGTTCTCTGCATCGAGGAACTCAACAAAATCTTTAATTTTAGTTTCTCTTCAGTTAATTCCTTTAACACTATGCATATTAAAAATGTCTCAGTGGGGAAAGACGTTTTCAGTATCAAGAAATGTAGGAAAACATTGCTCTAGGAAATTAGATTTGTTATTTTAAGTGCTTTATTTCTGAAAATTTCCCCCTCCCCTATTTTATCTTGTGGGATGATATTGAAAATTACAGCTTTTTCTTTTCTCCATCATTTGTTACGATGCCTGTGTCACAAGTGTCAACAATAGTCATCATTAAACTTAAAGTAGCTTGCAATTTTTATTGTAATATGTAGGATGACTGTGTTTTGGTAAGACTGGTCTCCATTTAAATTGGTGCTTGAATATCTTAGCAATTGTTACCTTGTCAGAAAAACAGAAAATGAAATTAAAAAAAAAAAAAAGTCTGAGCAGTGGCGATGTGGTGTCCCTCTTGTATAGTTTCTTACTTGTTTTATGCATCAAAGATGAAACAAAAATATTTCACAAATAAATTATGTTCTGAGGAGCACAGAATCAATCCTGGCATACAACAATATAACCTACCATTAAAAAGACTCCCTCCCCCTTATAAATGTCCTTTACCGGCACAAATTCATCATAGTGCATTTTCATTTTCTGCATTTGATACGTTTTCAGCAATCTGATACCTGTCACAACTGGTACCTATGCAATTTTGAAGATTTAATGTTTATGACAGCAAAAGCTAGCTAGTCTAGTCTACTGGGCCGGTTTGTGGCAATACAAGCCAGCAGAGAAGCAACCTCTGGTTCTTCTGGCAATGTCAGCACCGTGAGATCAAATACCATAAGTTCTTAGTGCATGTGCAAAAAATAACTGCCGTAGAATGAGCACTATAAATCTGAACGTACACAACTGATGTGTTGAAAGCGGGCACTTTTCAAAACAAATGACACTCAGGAATTCCTAAATTTTCACTTTCCTAGTTTAAACTTTTGTTGCATTTATTACTAAACAAGGGACGCTTGTTAATTACTGTGATCTCTGTAGACTGGCACCAGTCACATACGCGTGTTCCCCAGCTTCTCATAGACATTTATTGTTATACGGCTACTAATTGCACAGCTGTCACTCTCTTTTATGGTCTGAGCCATATTGTTTGTGTTATTTATACCAAGTAAGCATCTTGTCTTGTTCAAAGGGAAACAATGAAATCTTTTGTGCTAAGATACCACATCTTCAAAGCTCTGTGTTTGCATATGGAAGTTATCCGAAGTAGGACTGTGGTGATTACGGCCAATTCCAGTAGCGTGTAAGGTATCTAACCAAAACTTAAATAAAACTGAAGCACATGGGCCCGAAACTGTGACCTTAACCAAACATGCATGCGTACATACACATCTTTTCCCCCTTCAACTTGCTCCCACACTACATCTCTCCCTCTCTTACACAAGGTGTCGCATCTACTTGGAGTCCTGTTTCTTTGCAGGTGTAAAACTCTCCCACCTTGAGCAAGTCAACACATTTCTCCTGCAAAAGCCCTATTTGGATCCTGGAAGGAGGCATGGTTCTACAGAAACCCTCAGGCGCATTTAATAAGCGTTTTTTAAAACATTTTACAGCTGTAAAATTGGCCTGACTGCAATCACAGCAGTAGCTGATTAAAATTGAAACCAGGAAGACTGTGTGTACCTTTTAATTGCTTAGGAGTGAAAGCCCTTTCCGTGAGAAACCTGAATTCAGTGTCTATTTTGGCCTGAATATTTCCTGGAAGATTCTCCTGATTAGCCGGACAGGAATATTTCAGTTCACTTCTCCTCTTGAATCTTAGAAAATGGACAGCTTTATCTGATCAAAGTTACACAAACCAGTTTTGAAACTATAAAGATTATAAAATAAGGCTTTGCTTTGAAAAATTGCAATCAGCAACAAAAAATTAAAAAAATTAGTTACTTCACATACAACAGTTGACAATTTAGTTTTCCAAAAGGTTTGTTTTTTTTTTTCCTTCTAAGGTCTTTGCATGAGGTACCGAAAGATTATATTGAATCATTGCTTTTTGTTGGCTTTAGTATCAAACTGAATTTGTCCATAATAATTAATACTACCTGTATAATCTGAATATATCAATTGACACCTAAAATCCTGTATTATCATTATGATAGTGTTATTGAACCTATACAAAATATATCATAAATTCTACTTCAATAAAATAACAGTGAAACTTTCATTTGATTTCTGTTCTCTTTATCATAGATTTTATCACATTAAGCCCCTTGTAAGACAATTTTAAAAATCCACAATTGCAATGATCACTTTTATCAGTATAGTGACAAAGAAGCATCAGTTCAGTCTGCCTTATTTGGAACTAGTCAAATGCTAAAATTTGCCTAGCATCATCACTTGTCCTTTAATCAGGACTCTTCTGTTCTTAAAATAGATCTGACTAAACGCCTCGATTCTACTGCCAAGAAAACTCAGTCTATACTTTTTCTTTCTTTTCTTGAAAATCTAGTGATTTTATTTTTCAAAACCCATTTACTTTATCGTCTGCACAAAATATTCCAAAGATGTTCTCATTAATAATACTGTAATTTCCTGCAAATGACAGAGAATAGGGTAGTCATAATGATTCTTATTATAAAAGAGCAACTCAGGTACCCGATGTTTCCTTTAATATCATGGGGTTTTCTCCCTTTTCCCTAAAAAAAAGGTCTATTTACTTTCTTTCTTTTTCCCATAGCAACACAAATAAATGATGTAGCATACAGCAGGCTCCCGTCATAGCCATCACCAGCCGATAGCCATTCCTACCTCATACTGACTTTGATCCTCTATCACTAAGCAGCTGGTGCCACGAGTGGTACCCAGCAAGCTTCACGGTGGAAGCATCTTTGATTTGTTTCTGTCCACATTCTTCCTTTGCCAGAAATATTTCTCCCACCCTGTACAACAACGGTATACCCAGTATATCTTACCCTAACTCCCTGTTTGCTCACTTACGAGAAACCTTCTGATCCACCAGCTGAAACACTCATCAAGCCTTTTTCACAAAGGATATCAACAATGCTTTTGCCATCTTGCTTTTCAGCTTCTCGTTCCACACAGATTTAGAGAATATACTGGCCCCTTCACACTTTTTTATGTCAATTTTTATATGCTCCCATTTGACACCAGCAGCCACTTTTATTTCACTCAAATCTTCTGTCAGATGCTTCCAAAACTTAGCCTCATATATACTCCTTGCATTGAAAAAACTTTTTCCTGGAAACTTTCCTTGAAATAACTAAAAAAATAACTATTTACGTCTATTTAGGATTTTTCAGTTTGTTCAGCATACATAAAGAGTCAGGAAATAACTTTTCCAAAAAGGCAGTTTGTGAACTGATTTAAAATTGTTCACTTACTGTTTTCCTAAGGAGCTGGCCTGGATGTCCCTGGCCATCTAAAGCACTTGACGTAATTTCTCTTCAAGTGAACGATATAACACTTATATTTGACTCAATTAAATGTAGAAATAAAAACAAATTTCATTTCATGGTAGAAGGTTTTAATTATGCTTTACCTTTTTCTAAGCACATAATTGTGGGGAGAGAGACTGAAAGACAATGGATCCAAGTGGATATGTGTGACATCACGCATCATACTGGAATAAATGCTTAATTTGGAATGATCATGGATTTTATACATCACAACTTTTCATTCCCAAAGGATACTGTGCTGACTGCAGGCAAACTAGGATAGCTCAGTGATCCAATTTTAACACAACGCACTTCTTCACTTAGACTTGAGTTCATGACAAGTCTGATCTACTGAAACAAATACTCCTACTGCAAAACACAGATATAAATCACAGGCTATTGTGACTGTTCCTTGTTTTGAGATTGGACTAACAGTATTTCTGAAAGTAGAGGAACCAAAACCAGTACCGGACTCTAGTGGTTCACTCCAAATATGTACGTTTCTCAGCCAGGAAAAAGTATATGACACAATAGGGTCATATCTAAATCCTGGTAATACTCAGACTAAATAGTGTGATGCTCTCACATGTGTGGTAAGCTAGAATAATGTCTCTGACTGTATAGAAAAAAAAGCTATGAAGTCATTTGGAAAATGAACGACAATTTAAAGGCCCATTTCAATGAGCACCTGTGTGAGTAAAGAAATGCAGTGACCTTTGCATACGTATTTTGCTGCACCAAAACAATTAATTGCTGTTTTCCTTTCCCATTAATCTCCAGACACCATTCAAACATGATAATGATGAGACTGAATAAACACCCTGGAGCTGTAAATCATCTTAAAATTCCCGAATCAGTTGAATTACATTATGAATTGTCAAATCTCCTGTTTCAATTCCCAACTACTTTTTACGCACAATTGGGTAAATGTCTTTAGTAGCAATCAGTGAAACAGCACTTTTACCTTTTCAAAGGTTGAGGACTAACATGAATTAGGTACATTTCAAAAATTAGGTACAAGGAATCAAGTATTTTTATGCTTAGTATTATCTTTATCAGGAGTTAAGAGTTATTCTAAAGAGCCTGACAACCTGTATGACAGATACGACAGGATGCAGAGCACACAAGGGAACATCGTGTTGATGACGCAAATCAACATTGGAACTGAAATTGTAAATGTCTTCAGTATGTATTTTCTCTTCTATTTTCATTACTTTTCTCTGTATGACAAAGCTAGTGCCTCCAAATGAATTCCTGACATAATTTGTAACAGAGATATCAGGAAAACGGCTTCAAACTATCTCAGCAACCCAAATCCCTAACTTGAAAATACTTGGAAAAAACTTCTTTACAATGCACACACAAAGACGTACAGAGTATTCAGTGAGTGAAAACCATTTCAACAGGCCCAGTACCTGTGTCCACTGCAGACCAGAAAACCCCTTTGAGACCCTACTGACTTCCCAGTAAAAATCCCAGCAGAAGCTCAACTAATTTTCAAATTCAAAACTAAGGTCTGAAGTGTTTGCCCAGGTTTCACAGGTATTTTCTTGTTCTGTCATTTGGTCATGAATTTTTATACTTTCACAGCCCCCAAAGGATACTGCACTGACTGAAGGTAAACCAGGATAGCTCGGTGAAATATTTTTGATGCACAGGCTCCATACTGAAGAAGTACATATATTGATTTGCTGTAATACACTCCCAGACACAACATGCACTCCTTTTCCTGCACATTGTTTCTCATGTGCTGACTCAAGCCGAAATGCAATCAAAGAGACCTTGTGCAGGCAAAGGAATCTGTCATTTTGAGTATTAAAATCACATTATTTAAAGTCAAGTTCTGCTCTGGATCTCAGTGCCTGACTGCCTTAAAGGAAGGCTAATCCTTACACCAGGGCAGACTGCAGCCAGAAGAATGTGTTTTTACACTGCAAAAAATACCAGCCAGTCCACATTCCTCAGCGATTTGGTGAGGGGAAAGGATTTGCTAAGAGTGAGAAAAACTGATCATTTCTGCCACCTTGTTCGTTTGCTTTTGTTTTAACTGGACAGAAAATTTTTCTTTTGCTCCTAAGTACCTAGCATAAAGCCCAATATTAAACTGATAGCATTTGTGCTTTTCAGTGAGCAATTCCATTCTGTAAAGTACTCAACATTAAAACAGAAAAAAAGTATCATTTACCTCAACCTCACTAAAACCTCTAGAACCAGAAAGAAGAAATTCATGAGGAATATATCTCAATAGCTATTTTATATAAGGGTTCACCTAGTTTCCGGCAAAGTGCTTGGTATTTCTAACTTACATTTTTCTTCTTCCACTTCCGTTACCTTAGCCTATTCTTACAGGATTTAGCCATGAAAAGCACTCATAAGTGACCAAGAAGTAACTGTTGAAACATACTCCCAGCTACCAACTCCCTCCCAGCTACACAAAACACTGAAGAAATGTTCTGTCTGTGCCAGGGTGCCACTTTATTAAAATGTTAATGCTCAATTTTTAACCTGAGGGTGTGAAAAAGAAAATACCTGCTAATGTGCTGCTGAGTAGAGAGTGGCAGGTTTCCCAAGATATTTAATAAGAACCACATGAAATCTAGGGGAAGAATGCAGACAGAGATCTTTGATTTAAACATTTATTACCCTGCGAGAACGGAGAACGTTAGTGGTAACAAAATCTTTTTCTTTTTTTTTTTTTTTTATTTGTTTAGGCTTAAAATATGAATTTTCTGAATTTAAAGTTACAAGAAATCTAAACTTTTGAAAATACAATTATTCACAGTTCAAGTAGACAAATTAGCTTTAGCTCTACAGGGAAATCTGATCTTTCCCTTCCTGGAAAGACGGAAATGCGCACCACAAGACATCACCTGTACGTTTTGGTTCACCCAAACGTTGCTCTGACACAGCTGATTAAAAACCCAGCAGTGCATGGGAATGCTCAAAGCGATTCTTGCCTGCAGTCTTCTGTCTAGTATGCAGTAGAGTCACCTCCATCTAGGTCAGACACACAAATGGAATTCTGGAGACAATGGAAACAATTCAGATCTGATACACATAGTGCCGCAAACCTGCCATTGCCACTTTCAGAAATGATTTTAAGTGTACTGTGGTTTTGGTTTTTTTGTTTTTTTTTTTCACTGTTGTCAAGTCAAATCTTGGAGATGCCTCTTGAAAAAAAAAAACATTTTCCAAAACCAGACTTAAACATACAACAAAGAATTTAATTTTTCAATAAAGCCTTGGAAGAGAACACCCTGGACAAGTGCTAAACAGAAGTATTGCTACATTTGCAATTTTTTTTTTTTTTTGCAAAATTTTGTCAATTAGTCAGGTAATATCAAATCTTGCAACAGAAATCAGCAGTTGGATCGCTCCTGATCCAAACACAGGCAAAGGGCTCAAAACTGGGTATTGGGGTTAGAATTCCATCACGCATGAAACTGCTTTTCCAGAAAACCCCTAATTTGGGATGGTTGCGTATCAACTTGTTTGCCTCAGTGGCAAGTCACTGAGGTGTTGCTTTTGCAGCGTCCACACTAAGAGCAGAATGTTCATGCACATCCCCTCTGTGCAGGCCCACGTTTGCAAAGCAATGCTGAGGCTGCGAGAGGAACACTTGGATGTACCAACAGAAAGATTAGTACAGCTTTAGTAATTAAAATTATTCTCATAACAGCATGCAATTTCCATTCCGGCTTCAAGTTCAGTATAACAGACCAGTAAATCTGAGTGTAGAGGAGCTGCTTATTTTGACCCCCTTCCTTATCCAACATGGATATATTCTGGATTTTCAGGTTTTTGATATGCATATAAAGTAAAAAAAAAAAAAACAAAAAAAAAACCCAACAATAATTTCCTGTTCTTGTAGCTGCTCAAACACACATTAGAAAAGAACATTGTTTGGATTGAAAAATGCTGATTATGAACACAACCCAAATCTACTTTCTCATCTAAATTATGCAGCTAGCAACAAGAAGAAACATGTTTTAAGATGTTTTCTAAACAAGCCTCATTTCTGAAAAATCTTCACGCCACCTGGCTTAACCCAAATGTTACTGATCAGAGGCAGTCTAAAGAATGAAGGCTTAAAATAATAAGTATTTCACAGATAACTTCACAATAAATAACGAAATAGGGGAGAATTCTAGAAACACGGGCATCAATTAAGGAAGCATATAAAAGGAAATAACAATTCTGCATTGGTACAGTAGAGTAAGATAATTCTTTTTCCTTGTGAAAACATTCAAAATAAATTCGAGTTTTGTTTATTCTTCCAAAAGAAGAGTTTTTTATCCCAGAAAAAAACTGTGAACTTAAAGACAAGAAAACAGAGCACTGGTAAGCCACTTGGTCCTGTCCAGAAGCGGATGACTATGGGCACAATTAGCTGCTGTATCCCACATCCCAGCCGAACGAGCAGAATGTGAGATAGGTATGTGCTTCTGGAGCCGAGATACTTGCACTGTGCTCACGAGCTCATAAAATGGAGCATTTTTATGAACATAATAGTAGGCTCTGAAGAACATACCAGGCACGCAACCTACATGAAAAGGATTATTACCCACATATGTACAGTCCATGAGCAGAGACCAACACTAGAAGCAACATGTCAGTAAGCTTTTCACCTCAGAAAGTACAACTGAAAAGAGCTCTTCCTGTCTTATAACGGACAGCACTCCATGGGTACCCTGTTTACAAAGCAGGGCAGACCAGAAGACATCTTCTGAAGATTTCACTGCACGCGGGCAGATTTGAGTCAAAGAAAGCAAAAGGCACCTCTGTTCCTCGCTAGATTGTCGTATCTGGCCAAAAATCCAAACTGAATTAGACAAAGCAGATTTTTCTAGTCATTCTTAAGAGAGTGGGAGAATTGCGGAATCAGGTAAGGATTTCCAAAAACTACAAACTTGTTCTCTTAATTTCCAAAACTGACAGTGTGTCCTCAGAACAATTACTTTGTGCTTATGCGGCTGTTTTCTGTCATCCCTGTTTTGGCTAAGGCAACATTCAGGGTAGTGCAACCCTGAAAGGAGAAATGGATACTAAATTCAGCCCCGAAAAGCTTATTGCAAATAATTGAGAACCACTCCATGTGCCATTTCCACCAAAGAAAATGTTGGACTTGGGGAAGGTTATAACCTTATCAAAGCACTTATCCATTCAATAATTGTGATGAGTGACAATGCTACAGTCAATAGTAAGGGAGGCTGCTATGACACAGAAACTGTAACGAAGCTATTACGCAGTCAAGGTTTACAATCAGGTCCTCAGATATCCAAAACCAGGAACTGGACAGGAATTTAGGGCTCTAGAAGCAAACACGTCATTACCTTAGAAGCAAGGAGATATAAAAATCTGCAGGATTTATTAATTTATCTTCGTGCAAATCAGTAAATACTTTACGCATGTTGTTGGTGTTGTGGAGGAATGTATTTTTTAAACCTGCAAAATCGACAATGTGCTTTTGCTATCAAAGGCACGAGTGTGTCAAACTGACATAGGATTTAAGGGATACAGTGATGTGTAATTCAGAATATTTAATTTGGAATGAACAGAAGTGAAAGTAAGGTAATTTTAAAAAAAGAATAGATTGCTTTATATATAAGATTATAAATCAGCAAGGTTTCTCTGGAAAAATGGATTGTCATTCCTTGAAACCGATTGGGTTAATGTCACAGTTCAAGGCATAGGTTCAGAAGGAATGTAACTAATCCATATGCAACAGTATCAAAATATATTAAGCACACTGACCCTGTCAGGGACTATACTTGGTTTCCAGATGTATTAGAATCGATTATATGCTCCAGATTCTTTAGGAGATGACATTTTCCAAATTCAAGACTCTAACATGTTCTGCAGTAAGGAACCAGCATTCCTCTTGCACAAAACTGAAGTGCTAAATCCAGTTTCAGAGAACTGATGTCAACCCCCTTAGTGGCAGGAAGCTACAAGAAAATCATAGTTTTCATTGCATAAATTATTTTGAATAGGAAGTAGGATCATAGAATTAAACCAGTCACCTGGATGACTGAACATACTTGCCTAATATTCAAAGTAAATATCTATTTAATAAGTGCACCAAGCACCAGGTACAGACATCAACTTCATATTCACTCTCTAAAAACATCTAAGCTTTCTATTTGTATCCTTAATTTCCTTACAACTATCTATACTCATTAGTTCTCATGCCAGCAATATTCCTTAGGTACCTCCCTAGTGCTTTGTTCCTCATTGTGTTTACTGCAGCGATTATTCTAGTTGTCACCTCAGTTTTCTTACCACTAAGCTAAACGTTAGAAATTTCTCAATGCCTCCTCCCACTTCAGTCAATCTTTTTCTCTGTGTGTTCCAGGCTGAATTAATTTTTGCTGAGTGTGAGGGACGAGAGTTATATGCATGTAGGTAACAAGGTTTACACACATATTTTAATTTGGGAATTTAAATTTCCATTTCTGTAAGTACTAGTCTAGAAATTAAACTGTCCTTTTAAAAGAAAAAACTTCTTTTTTTCACGTGCAAGACAGTGCAGAACCTCATAAAATTGCACTTACGTTTCAGAGGGAATGGATACTGTGCCCTATATTCCAAACCAAAATATGTTCATTGATGGGGATAAATTCTGAAAAAGCAAGTCCAAAGGGAAAAAAAGATGCAAAAATGAAATTACTTAAAATAAGATGAAGATTTGAAATTTTTTTTACCAATTAAATACATTGTTCAACACAATTCAAACTTCTTTTAGTATGGCATACTGAAATTCTTAAGATTCACCTAACAGTGGGTAAGTGGCATTGTAGGTATCTGATGAGCAACAGCGGGGAGAAATTCTTTATTTCTGTTTTTCATCCCTTCTGAATAAAGGAAGCACAATTTATTCAATTAATGAAGCACTACCAAATAGGCTTAAGAGAGCTCCTAAGTTTTGCTTACAGTCTAGTCCTCTAAGATTGGACTTTGCAGGTGAGATAATAAGCGCGCTCCTCTCCTACAGACATTAGCAACTGCTTACCCGTTTCAGCACTTCGTGTAGCCTCCCCTTACACTGCGACTTGTTTGCACAACACGTAGTTCTGGCCGTGTAGCTGAACACGTGGAACCAGTGAACTTGTGCTTTTGCTGTCACCACGGAGCGTGGGTACAGGTGAAGAAAGTAAAATGGTACCAAAGTGGGGGTTTTTTGCATCAGGATACAATCTTGCCATTGGCTCATAGCCAGAAAGTTAATTTTATTGCAACTTCCTGGTGTTATTCCAACATCTGGGACTGATGTGACCTCAAACATGTTCCCTTTAAGTAGAATAATTTTTGTCTGTAAACTGCTTCTAGATTACTCTAGAAAACGGATATTAAGCTAATGTTCACTAGCTTAAAGTTCACTTTTCCACTGAGAGACGTACGGATGGATTCTGTATCTGTGTGGATTAGATACAAATGACATCCAGAAACTAGTTATATTTTACATTAATTTGAGCAGACACAGTTCTGCAGAAGGTAAATGAATTTTTTGTTCAAATACTTCACTAAACTGTTTGGGCTCAATCATTTTACAACCCATCAGTCTTTGTAGGAATAACAAAGAAAAAGGAAGACCTGTTTCCTCAGCAGGGAAATAATTTAATCCAAGCTGAAGCGGGCTTACTCGATCCTCAGAAAATATACACTTATCACAGTTTTAATTGTCTGAAAGAGTAATTTTTTTTAAATATACACAACCAGTGGTGATCACTTTCCAAACTACATACAGCATCCAAACACTCTGATGTAAAAAGTAGATTCCTCCTAATAAAAATATTTTTTCTGTCTAAAAAACAGTTATTATTCCTTAGGGTTATATTCAACACACGGAAAGTGTTGTTGAAGTGCCTCAATACAGTTCAAGAAAGTGAAGCTACAGCACAAAAATCTATATCAAGTAGTGGAAGATTTATGTTGAAGTTCCAGCAGTTTGAATGTGTAAGTACAATGCTTCCAGACATTCTCTTCAAAGCCAATTTTATAGTTAAAATGTACATTCTTACAAAATCCAAACAAACAGTACGCTCTTTCCTTAAAACAGTTTTATCACATTTTTAGGGAAATTGCAAAACAACAGTGGAGAACAATTTCACACCTCATTTCCCCAAAGAAGCTGTTGATGAACCCAACTAAAGAACTAATGAATGTATGAATTCAGGGAAAAAATTTTTTGCTTTTCATACTGTGCACTATATCCCTTCAACAGGAATTCTTGGAATGCAGATCCTTCCATTTTCTGGATTGTAAAAATGACATAGCTATACCTTTACCTTTCCTTTCAATTTTATGGACAAACAGAATAACAAAAGCCAAACTCTTCTAAACTTTCAGAAATAATCTATCTAAAAATGTAATCATTCACTTTGATAAAATTGGTATAACTACCTTAAACTTTGTAGAATTTGTCAGATTCAATAGCCAACTTTCTCTTTCTTTAACCTGATAAAATCTTTATGATAACTTTTGCTCTTATAAGGTCAAGGGAAAACAGACAAATTTGATTCTGAGGTGAAAAATCTAACTTTATAAAATGATGACTTTTTGGTCCCAAGTAATCCCTTTCATTGCATAACCAGAAATGACAACTTTGAAAAGTCTTCATTAAAAGGCTGTACTTAGTGATCTTTGGATAAATAAGGAAGTGCCAATATAAGCCACTTGAATTACTTATTTTTTGCCTAAGCTTTTGTCTGTCAGCATTGTGAAAGATATTCATAAATGGCAATACTCTGCGTATTTTTGCATACTTAGGGTTCTCTAGTCAAAAGCTGACTGCTTTGAATGCTCACCAAATCAGTTATTTTGCTTAAAAAATCCAATACTTATTACAGTAATTATTAATTTTTCTTTCTGGCAAATAACAGGTGGACAATTGTTTCCTAAAAAGTAAAAATTTTTTTTTTTTTTTAAAAAAGTGCAATATGACCTTTTAAGATGTGCCTTAACTTTTACTTGGACTAGTTGCCTGTCATTCCGGGTGGTGTCAGTACTCATTGTTTTAAGATTCCTGCAATGTAAGTGCAGGGAACGTTATCTAAGGATAGGAAAAACATCTTTATTTTTTTAGTGGTCTTATTTGCTTCTGCAGTAAATACTATTATTTGAATGTAGCATTTTGAATATGATAACCAGAATGAGACAACAGCTGAAATAACACTTGAGGAAGAGAAGTCATTCAGTAGACAGTCGTTATTGCTATTCGGATAGAGACACACAATCAGCAAAAGAACTAGGAAAAGCAAGAAAACAGAGTTTACTGCAGGCTAAGAGCAGCAGGACTTGGCTTACAAGAAAGAGATGAGGGTGAAAAGTGGTGTTGATGATAAAAAAAGTTTTCCTTTCATTCTTTTTTCCTCTTCCTTTAGTGCTTGATGGAGCATTCTGCAGGCTAATAGGTAACATCAATAATGTACACCGGTCCTTGAACTCTCAAACTTGTTTTAAAAATAACAAAAAAATGTGTAGTTTAGGGTAGACGATATTCAGGACAAGTATAACAACTTTTTAGGTGCTCACCAGAAGAGACTTTTCCATTGCAGTCAGAGAGCTTCTCAACAGGGGATGGTTCCTGTGATGGTCAAATCCTGCATTCACCATGTTCGCTGACCCATGGTTGAGATCTGCATCGTGACTCCACTCTACTTTTGGGCTTCCGAGATAAGCAGGTACAGAAGGACACGTGCTAAACACTGTTTCCAGGAGGAGCTAGGATGCAGCCACATCTCAGGGCTTAAAGATGTATCAACAACTATCAAAATCATAACACTTCCATAGTTCATATTTTACTATTAATTTTACCCAAGCAATTCCATGCCATTGAGCAACATCTGCTAGAGCAATATCAGCTACAACCAGACTTTGCTTGTCTATCAGTACTACAAAATCTCTACTGCTAAAGATAATTTCCTTTTCACAGGAGCCATAGGAGAACTTGTTCCTTCTACAATACACACACTCCTGCATTATTTACTGTTTGTATTCATATACAAACTTTACATTCTACTAACTTTTGTATTAATATATAAATTATATCCACTTTAGTTCTGAGCCCATCTTTACATAAAAACAGTGCACATTTCTATCTTTGCTATAACTCTGGATTTGTCCTTAGCCCTAAACTTTATTTTTCTGTTCAAGGTTTAAAAAAAAAAATATTAGAAAAAGGAACAGGAAATATATGAGAAGAAAGAAGGTATAAAAGGACAGGCAAAGCTTCCTTTTGACACTGTTGGCCTGTTTACAACTAAAAATACTTTTATGATTAAATACCTAGGGAGCCTGTTGCTTTGAACAGTACGAGAAGCACAGTTCTATGTAGTTTTGCATGTCTACTATATGTCTAGTTTTCACTGCATTAACTTCTGCTGCATTGGCAAGGAAAACAACATTATTTCACAAAAAAATTGTGTATCTGGGTATGACCTCAGGTAGCGTGCTAAAAAATTCTCGTCAGTGACAGTAAATTTTTCAAAATAGACAAAGGGAATTAGGAGCTTGTTTTCAAAGTGCTGACAGGATGGTTTATCTCCCTTTGATGCTTCAAAAACACTAGTCTAGAAACTGTCTTGGTTTCTTTCTAGTCTCTGCGGCTGAGCTATTAAACACAGGGCATCAGTCTTTTCCTATTCTGCTGATACAGATAGCAAAGGTTCACATTACGACTGGTTTGCTACTTCAGCAGCTGCGAGGGGCCTGTGGTCAGCTGCAGGGAATTCTCATCCTACAGTGGCGCTGATTAGATTTTAAGAAAAAAGGAAAAAGCTTTCCTGTCTTAAGGCAGGACAGCATGCCTCCATCTCAGTTATGATGAACGAGTTTTGGTGTGCAGACTGAGAAAAGGTAAGTATCTCCCACAAATAGGCTTTAAAGAGTTTCATAAATTATTTATAAAACACTGAAGTGTGCTGCTCCATTAGCCAGGGCTGTTGCCTAATACGGAAACAAGCGCTCCTTCATCATACCCTTTTCTGGCAGCAGAGAAAGATCAGCATCAAGCAGTAAACTGAGGACAGAAGGGTACCACAATTGTAAAAATTCCTCTTCTACAACTGGAACAATGCTCGCATCCTGCTCTTAGATGCAGGAAGGCTTCCATCAGGGACAGAGACCCAAACACGCACAGAGCAGCAGTTTATGGAATGGGATCACACATCCTAGAGTACAGGTGTAATACAGGGGGTATGCAGGTGCCTTCAGCTTCAGTCCTGCCACTATTTGATTCCACTCTAGTGCAGTGTGGAAGGCTATTCTTACTGTAAAACATGCATTAACTTCTATTCTACTTTGTAAGACCCTATACATGTTGAATCACAGAATGGTTCAGGTTGGATGGGACCTTAAAGATCATCTAGTTCCAACCCCCTGCCCTGGGCAGGGACACCTCCCACCAGACCACGTTGCTCCAAGCCCCGTCCAGCCTGGCCTTGAACCCCTCCAGGGATGGGGCAGCCACAGCTTCTCAGGGCAACGTGGGCGAGGGGCTCACCACCCTCACAGGAAAGAATCTGTGTAAGAAAAGCTGTATTGCTCAGATTATCAATAGATGTACTGATAGAGCAAACCTGCAACAAGACAAAAGCTTTTATACAAAAACACTTGAAAGTGTAAGAAGGTAAAAGAGATTCTTGCTGTGTCTACCCAACCCTGACTTATACTTCTTCACTTTACATGAAGATGGCTTCATGCTATTTAAGTGACAATAGATGATGGGTCATTTTTCAGTTGCTTTCTCTCACTTGACATCCAGAATTGTCAGAACACCTTAATCCAGTAGAGGTACTTGGATAACATCTAATCCATTATGGTAGCACTTGTGGGTAACATGTGGAACATTTGATTGTATTGCATACAAAACTCTTACTTGACTAACATAGTATACATGATAGAGATGAAGTTTAACAGACAGAGTGCTTATTAAAATTGAAGTCAGCTATGTATCTACTTTAACCAAACAGGCTCTATTAGCTGGGAGAGCACTTTCAAGCTAAAGTGCAGATGACACAAGTGGAAGATGCATGATGCACTGAAACATGATGATTTTCTTCATTTTATAGGTCTGTGAGTATAAAAAAATATATTCTACTACGTAGCAGAATAAAATTCTCTACCCCTCCATGTCAAATTTCAAAGGCTTATACTGTGAGCTGTCAGAAAAACGATTAGCTTAGCGGTCACAGCACAGGTCCTACAGCTGAGATACTCAGGGTTCCAACTCTAGTTTTGACCTCAGTTCATAAACTGGCTAGAGTTGTAAGGGACCTTAAAGATCACCTAGTTCCAACCCCCCTGCCCTGGGCAGGGACACCTCCCACCAGCCCAGGTTGCTCCAAGCCCCGTCCAGCCTGGCCTTGAACCCCTCCAGGGATGGGGCAGCCACAGCTTCTCTGGGCAACCTGGGCCAGGGGCTCACCACCCGCACAGGAATGCATTTCTTCCTAATATCTCATCTAAAGCTACCCTCTTTCAGTTTGGAATCATTACCCCTTGTCCTATGGCTCCCCTCCCAGATAGAGTCCCTCCCCATCTTTCCTGTAGGCCCCCTTTAGGTACTGGAAGGCCACTATAAGGTCTCCCCGGAGCCTTCTTTCTCCAGGCTGAACACCACTACCTCTCTCAGCCTGTCATCACAGGGGCTCCAGCCCCCAATCATCTTGGTGCCCTCCTCTGGACCCATTCCAATAGGTCCATGTCCTTATGTTGGAGGCCCCAGAGCTGGACGCAATACTCCAGGTGGAGGTTTCACAAAAAGGGAGTAGAGGGGCATCATCCTGTGAATTTCAAGAAGCGACTTACAGGAAGATCTTTCATAGTATTGTAGGAAATAAATGCTGCTTAAACTCAAAGGGATTTGCAGTAGCTACTGGTTTAGGCTTTATGTTACGTTTGGCCTTTTTTTGTTAAGTATCCACTTCCTACATGTGTCAATAACATTAAGACTTTGAATATCAACGCTAATACTTAAATGTGTGCAACATTATTCTCTGTTGTTACTCTCAGACTGTATGCATTTCCTGCTGTCCAAAGCTATTTCCAGTTATTACAGACCTATAATCTAAATATTGCCAAATAGTTTTCCTGAATTTTACTCATTCATGGTGTGTTCTCCAAGCGTCCTGCCAGTGGCCCACCAATTTTCCTTCTCCATTTTATCAGTGTTAGGTAAGATGTCACCAGCTTGAAGAGTTATTGAGTTTGTAATGAACTTGGCTTTAAATACCTAAGATCATTAATCACTAACTTCGTCACGTGATCCTACCTGGGACTGTGGACCTGCCTGGTATGTGGTCAAAGTTTATCTGTGGCAGGTATCTGTTCTAAGTGTTCTAACTTGAATACAACCCTTTTTCTGTTTAAGGTATGAAGTTCTCTGTTGCTCCCTTTTGCGATTCAGTTGAAGTTTTAATACTGAATCATGACTATCCCACAAATTCCCATCAAAAAGACAGGAAGTATCTAAGATGTTGATTATGAACTTCAGATGTATAGATTTTAAACAGTAGAGTTCACATCTTTTATTGACGTTAAAAATCAATGAAGATTTAAGATGTTAATCTCTGGAATTCACATGAAATTTAAGTTTTAACAAAGAGTCAGAAACACACATTTCAATCTTCACCTGGTCTTTGTGATTGCACTTGCCCCATTTTGTTTCAGTTCAACATGATGGTCCCAACTTTAGCAGATTGCCAGACAGTACACACATCTGACACTTTACTATTCTTGTTTGCCGAGGTAAAATGTCTCTTGCCATGATGTTATCAGAATTCATAATCCTATTTTGATGAATGTAACAACACCTTAGTACTACTTTTTCCATCAATTAATTTCAGAGGACTTGGCTTTTTTCTCAGATGCAAGTATTAATAGGGGCTTTTTTCAGCTTCATGTTTTGTTTTGGGTTTTTTTTTTTTCATTTTACTGTAAAAGTTGTTAGAGTTTTAGAGTTGCTAACTACAAACTAAAAAATTTTTGTCCAAAATTATATAGGTATTAGAGCCAGCTGCTAAAAAGGTGTTTGGAAAAAAACTAGGCCACATCTCACTTAGAGCACTAATGCTTGTATCACAGCTAAAAACCAAAATTGGTTGCTTCTAGCTTATAAATACCAGTCACCTAACTCATAATCACGTTCCTCAAAAACAGTCAATATCATGCCTAAGTTATTATGTGGGCTGCATTTGGGTCATCAATCAAGTTTGTACAAACTTGGAAAACACATGAAATCATTACTGAATAAAAAAGAATGCTGAATTAGTGTGTTGCCTACCTAGGGCAGTTTCAGTTCTTTCTTATGCACGTCCTAGGACAATAAAAACATTATTACTTTGTGACATCCTTTCTAGAAAAAGGATATACAGATACATAAACACTCATATGCCCCCAAAAGGCAGCAGAGATTGTCTGGCAGGCTTGGCTCTCCTGAATCAAAGAGAAAACAAAGCAAATACTGCATTTTCCCCACTTGTACCATTTGTTTCAGGAAGAAAGGGAACCATTTTAAAACAGCAAAACACATTCAGGAAAACACGAGTTCCTTATTGCAAGGACAAAGTGATCGAAGGTTTAGCAGAATGAGCCAGTGACTACTGTCTTTCATAACAAAGGCACCCCCATGAAAGCACCTCAAGTTCTTCCTGATACACCTCAGAGGAGCTCTGGTGGTGGTCTATGAAATGCAGGAAGGTTACCATGGAGGACACAGTTTGGTGGGAATCCAATGATTGCTATTTGGTAAGACAAAGGACTGTGGAAAAGGCTGTGAAAAAATAATCCCTTAGATATTAAAAAATAAATGAATGAATATTCAAACAAACTCTAGGCTCATTAATAGTTTTCAGCGGGGATACATTCAACTAAGTTTTTATTATACTTTGCCTACCACAACAACAAATCTCTCCTTACAATACTCAGAATAATTCTTCTACAAACTTTCTCTGTATACTACACATATCAAATTCACATGTTGTAATATTAACACAACTGATGACTGATAAACTTAGAATCATAGAATTGTTTAGGTCTGAAGAGACCTTTAAGATCATCAAGTCCAACCATTAACCTATCACTGCAGAGTCCACCACTAAACCATGTCCCTCAGCATCCCATCTACACATCTTTTAAACGCCTCCAGGGACAGCGATTCCACCACTTGCCTGGGCAGCGTGTTCCAATGCTTGACAACCCTTTCAGTGAAGAAAAAAAACTGGAACCAAGATGTTCCTGTGACTCCATTCTTGGGTCTTTTTTTGAAATAGCAATTTAAAACTTCCACAAAGGTCCACTATGAGAGCTATATAGTAGTTGCTGTAACAGACCTTGCCTATTCTGCCTTGTTGCCCGAATCAGCCCATGTGGTATCTTCCAGCATGATTTTGGCCCTATGTACTAGTAAAAAAAATTAGACAAATGGTTTGTAAGGTAGCTAGATAAAGTAACATGCTTGTGCTGTTTACAGAGAGTACAATCCTTTAATGCTTATTCCACTGATAAATAATTGATAGATTGACAATAACTCACATTGCCTCCTAAAAAGAGCTAACATTAAACACTGCTGTATCTTTGCAAGAGAAGGCCCTGCTGAACGAAAATAGATCTGTTCTACCCCAGCAACATACTTCGGTGTTTGGCTCCTTAGTTCCTGCTTTGTGGAAGGACTGCTAACACAGTGCAATTATACAGTATAAAACCAATGTTACAGAGCACAGATTCAAGTTTATATTGGATATAAGCATACTTTGCACATATAGTGCTGTATTTCTTATTATCTATGGGGAAGAAGTACGGAACAAACCAGAATGTTAACGTTCTATGGCTATTACATACTTATTTCACACTAGTGCTAATTAAAAGTAACTGGGAGATCAGGGTGAAGACTCCCACAGATCTTGAAGCACCACAGAATCTGATACCCTCTGTCTCCCAAGAGAATACAGTCATTTTGCCCCTCAGACCCATTCTCCCACAGCTCTCTATAATCCTGCCGCTCCGGGAAACCACGCATAGGCACCCCACTATATTTTATCAAAGAACAAGTTACCTATAGGATAGAAATCACGCTGCAATGTCCCCATATTTAAGATACAGAAAGAAAACAGGCCAGGACAAGCTACATTGTCTATGTACAGTCAGGGTGCGTTAAGGTTTTCAGAAGTTGTGTAGCAATATTTATGGAACTACTGTCGTGGTTTGGGCTGGCCAATGCAAGACAACAGATGCTCTCCCCCACCTCTTGCTCCAAAGAGAGGAAGAAGAGAGACAAAGAGGCTTGGGAGTTTAGAAAAAACTAAACTATTTTAATGAAATACTACTAGTAAAAAAGAAATAATGAAATAGGTACAATATATAAAAATAGATACAGATCAAGTATCCTATCAAGCTCCCAGGGAGATGCCACTGTCAGGCACAGTGAAAGTTCCAGACTGGACTCAGTGACAAATGGGAACTGGAGCGCACTGACCGGGATCAAAAGGCAGATGAGCTGACAGGGTCCCCCTCAGACGTCAGTCATTGGAGGCAGAGAGCCACCAGAGAAGATCCAAAGCAGAGCCCTTGGAAAAGAGCCCTCCACCAGGAGCCAACCTGCCCCCTCAGCTCCCTCAGCTTTTCCACCGAGCATGGCAGACGGGCTGGAACACCCGATTGGTCGGTTTGGGTCACCTGACCTGTGCACAGGTGTGACCCTCCCACAGGGTGAACACCCAGGTCAGCTGACCCTGGTTGCCACGGCAACGGGCGTGAGCAGCAGCCTCTCTCTGAGCAGGGAGTCGGCCCGGCTTCACCCCAAAGCGGGACAACTACCCACAGGCAGCAACCTGGACCTCCGACCAAAGCAAGATACCGTGTTACGGTAATGATTATTACAACATTATATTTTTTCCTGTTGAAAGACAGAATGCTTCCAGTTTTCTTAAGTAAAGCTTACTTAGAAGCTTTACTTCTACTTCTTAGAAGAAAAAAATAAATACCAGAATCACATTTGTAGGTTGAAAAAAGAAAGCACGGCTGACAGTTAATTAGCAACATCATTACCATGTGAACTGTTAACTGGAAATTTGTAAAATATTTTTGTTTTCCTCATGATATCTGCTGTAGAAAAAGAATGTGTCAAGTTCCAAGCTAATCTACAAAACATTAACATAAGAGAAGACAGGTTTTGTTTTGGGTTTTAGGATTTTGTTTCCAATTGTTTATCTTGCTTCCTTTTTCACGTACGCATTCTAAAGATGTCAACAGATGTTCCTTTAGCAAATAACTGTGTCCACTGAGTTTGTTAAAATTTTCTCTACCGAATTCGTCTCTCAGCTTTTTTTGCATCTCCTTGCAGTGTCTCCAAGTCCAGGAGAAATCTGTGTTTTATAATAATAATTTATTTTATAATTTATATAATTTGTAATTTATAATTCTTTATAATAAGAATTCCGAAGCAATTTAGAAAATCAGGCAAGATACATTATATGGTTTTATTGTTATTATTTTACAAAATTCTCACTATCCTGACATTTGAACTGAAGGATTATGATTACTTTGTTTAGTATAAGATGGCATCGTTTTCTGTATTTTAAAAATTGCACATTTAAGAAATATTTTACTTTATGCACTTAGGAACTGATGTTCTACTTCTTTAAGCATAATAATGCCATGTTCTATAGCAGTTTCAAACCAGTGCTACAGGTGGAGTTAAAATATTTTTCTGTCATGGTAGTTAAAAATAAACAAGTGATAATGTGAAATCACCTCGAAATCACACCAGCCACCCGAGAAGCTCAAATTACTAAGGCAGAGACTGTCTGGGTATTGCTTGGCTTGGAAAATAAAATAAAATAAAAAAAAAATAAAATAAAATACTAAATGAGACAGAACATTGCTGTGTGGAAAGGGCAGATTCTGTGGGGATGGAAACTGCCTCTGGACTTATTATCTTATTTATAATCAAACTGGAAGACTTGGAATTCTGTTCAGAATGGTAAACAGTAACTTGTCAGAGCATGCCATTCACTTTCAGGATTCCCTTTTGTTGCTTGATGTATGTTATTTCTTCTGTTGTTATTGTTCACAAATGCTAAAGATACGTACACATTGCAATTACAGATTTATCAAATTTCTACAATTATGGGTCTGCACATTTCTCAAATAAATTGTTAAATACTAGCTTCACTGCCAGAACACTCATTCAATAGCTCAGCGTAGCAAACCACCAGTTAGGTTTGATTATACAGAATAATTATATGGCATGAGCATTGAAATTAGAAATGCGTAATGTAAAATGTGATGATTATTTCTAACATGGGACTAAATTGAATAAAAAAGGCTTTAGTGATCTGGAACAGATCTTAGTGTTGTATGATCTGGGTTGGCCTAATCTTTTTTCCATCTAGTAAAGCTTGAAAAAGCTAACGTTCTGCTCACCTCTTTGCTAAAAATCAGCCAACAACCTACATTTACACACCAGATGTTTCTTCTTTTTCTGTCAATATGTAGCTACACAAAGCAGAAGCAGATGCCAGCGCAGTCAGGAGCTGAATTATCTCACAAATACCTTAGCACTACAAAATAGCCATATTGATATTTGATGACAATATACAACCCAATACAAAATTTGATCCAGTAATGCCTGTGCCTTCTTGCATTAGAATAGTTTAGATGAAAAATGCCAAACCCAAATACAGAACAAAATGAAGGTTCTGAAACAAACTGAGAGGAGCTAGGGGAGTGCACTTTACCGTTGGCCCTCTTCCATCTTTTGGCACTTTGTCACTCTGTTTGGAACTATTATAAATAAAAGGAAAAAAAGCCTTGAGTATAAGACCATTAATTATGAACATTTTTAGGCTCATTTCTGACTTAAAACGGTAGGTTAAACTGAGAGGAAAGGATCAAACTTTTTTAGCAGAAAATGTAAAGGAGTTATCTAATTCTGATCGGCTGTTGCATTCTAACTCATTTCATATACATACTAATAAATCATCATTTTCTGTATCTTTGATTTCCTTTTAAATAAAACATAGCAACCAGCAAGATAATTCAGCTCCTTTTGTTGAGTATGGGATATAGACTTAAGGCACATGCTTGCAAATACGTATAATATCTGTGTATCCTAATTCTTGAGAATGCTCTACAGAAGTAAAACTGTCCATAAAAGTTTCTGTAGGATGAGGCCTTTCGGAAGCTTCCTGTTATTTTTTTTTTGCATAGGCACAGCCAGTGGTGCCACCTACAGTTGAGCTTGCTTGAGGCTTTCCATTACCAGACTTCATTTTTGGTTACATATAGCTTGACAAAACTGATATTTTTGGTCGAAATTATCTTTATCTTAGGGTCCTTGTCAGTATTATTGGTTTCACCACAAGCACTTCTACCATTTCTGAGGGTATAACAGATGATCTATATACTCTCTTGCCATTGAGAAGAGGAAAAAAATTAAGAGCCCATAAACCCATAACACCATGTGCAACAGTCTTGTTGAAAATCTCCAGCACTCCCCTGTTTCAGGTAAAATCTGAAGAGTCCAGCTGCAGTGAAGCACCATATGAGGGACAGAAAAGAACTGTAATGTGAGACTTATGAGGTGGGAAGAGGAGGAAATTGAGTGAAAAATCAGAAGGCAACTCTGTCTGGAGAAGAGGTTAGGCTGAGGACAGAAACAGAGATGGAAGAGTAGACAACTAAGGCAAAAGGGTCAGAATTAGAGAAATTTGTCGTTAAATATTCTTTTCCCTGAAACCTGAAATGTAGCATACGCTTTCCAAATATTTTACTAAGACTTTTATTATTTCCTTTCAGCAAATACATGTGAAACCTAAAACTAGCAAATATGCCTTTCCAGTTTTGGCCCAGAGAATTGAGGACTTAGACCTGTCTAAGAAAATGTAATTATTTAAGGTGGTAGAACTTCATCGCATGGGGGTAGATATTTCATTCCCACTGACAGAGTATGCGGGTTGGCTTTTCTTTAAAATTTAGGAAATTACAACTGGAAATCTATGGCTGAAGGCCATAAAACATCCAAAATGGATAGTCAATATGTGGTGCCTGGTGCCCCTTCCTTGCTCCCCATTACCTTCACCTGCATGTGCTTGTGTATTTCTCTAGGCTTACATTCCAAATATCCAAATAGGAATACAGACTACACTTTTCTTAGTGTTGCAAAAACATTATTGCTGTTTCTCAAGACCACGTGTACTATGGTGACTAGTGACAGAAGGCAAACATTTTTGCTTTCAAAATGAACGCTTGAAATTTTCATCAAAAAGCTTAAATTCACATTGAAAAGAGCCTTGTGACCATATTCCACTCCCTACATTGAAAGGGACCAAGTTTATGATTAGAAATTATATCATAAATCATGCAGCAATATTGTTTCTTTATTTTTCTTTATTATTTTTCATGTTTGTCCTGATAAACGTAATTAATTAATTAATTAATTAATATTTAACAGTCTTACAAAAAAGATATGGAGGGCTTGATAAAAACTTAATTTCTCCGTAGCAATTTCAGAATGCCATATTGAGGTAAATGACAGGGAATATTTTTTGATCCAGGTTAACATACCAAATGCTTAACAGATGTCCCAAAGAAAATGACCCACATTGAAACAAATGGTGACTTTGCTGACACACCACCAATTTACCATTTTACTTCAGGTTGACTTTAGGGAGCCAATCTGTCACAACCTTACAGACAAGTTCAAGCCTGGGCGTGCTTCGTCAGATGTATTTCTTCTAGCTGCTGTAAAGAACCTGACAGAAAGTTGAGAAGATCATGAAACGGTGGTATTTTCAGTCACCTCAAGTGATGCTATTCTATATTTGAAACAGTGACTGCAGTAGCTGTTCTACCTCATTTCGCTGAAACAAATTTTCCTCTCCTTCAGTCACTTGTGATTAGCCTGTGCAAGAGTGTTTACAAATAATAATTGCTATCCAGGATGTGAACACGGGAACCCAGAAGTAAGGATGCGTGGGTTGTTCTCTCCTATTACACTCACTCACTCTGTGTCTACTTAGTTAGCTATGCAAAAGGAAAATATCAGCAGTAAAAGGCGTGGAGTGCAGCTGCCCAAAGTTAGGTGCAGAGTAGGACAGAGACAAGAAATACTCCAAAACAAATAGGCCACCAGGCTGCTCACCGCTGGACTGTTTCTTTGGTTTACTTCTAACTGATAGACAAGGTTATTTTATAATTTTTTTTTTTTTTTTTTTTTTTTTGACACATCAAACCTAAATGAGCTTTGGATCATACCATCTTTTTCTTGTTTACCTCCAGAGTTTACCCAGGAGACAAGAGCAGTGTATGGGTGGATCACCATGAACACTAACCAGAGGACTAACAGGAGGCAAGATAGTTGGGGCCAGATTTTGTCTTCTTTGCCAGCTGCTAATGACTGCATTTTCCTTTGAAACAAAAGATGACAGAAACCAGTAGCTCACATGTTTCTTTTATTAACACAAATGAAGGCAATGTCAGTCACCTTCAAACTTCTGACAGCTAACTTTAATGAATAAGTAATAACAGAGGTGCCATGAGAAAAAAAAAAAAAAAAAAAAAAAAAAAGGCGTTAATTTAAAGTTTGAAGGCATTTGTCCTAAACACAGCAAGTTTATACAACATTCAACACATTTTTCTGGTGGTGACATCTTTCTGCTAGGGACACAAAGTGAGTATGCTGT
The DNA here is from genome assembly GCA_013400035.1 of Rynchops niger. Lineage (NCBI taxonomy): Eukaryota > Metazoa > Chordata > Aves > Charadriiformes > Laridae > Rynchops > Rynchops niger. The sequence continues at coordinate 206,015 of VXBH01005212.1, forward strand.
ACTGTGAATTCCAAATTATTATTTTGCCTGCTTAGGCTTCCCTAATGCTGTATCGATCGTTAGACCATTCACTTAAACATTGCTTCAGATACTTCCCTGGTTAAGAAAATTAGGTAGTCTGCTCAGATTTGTCTATCTTTTCTTCCCGTGACATTGAAATAAAGGTACTCCTTGTTCAGTTGAAATACTTGATATTTTTCCTAGAACAACTTTTATTTTATAAGTACTTATACACATCTACCATCAAGCTATCAGGGTTTACACTCTACAGTGAACAAAACAGTATGTTCCCTAATATATAAGCAACCTGATGGCCTAACAGTCAAAAAACCCTAACCCAAAAATTAAACATGAAAATAGTAGCATTGATTCAAAGGAAATATCATGTAGAGTATACTTAAGTAAGGCCTTATGTTTTGTTTCAGACGTTATCATCAGAGACTATTAGAGAACTGTTTGAAAAACTGTGCTATCGTTTCTTTTTAATTTTAAGGTTTTTAATATTTTTTTCAAGTATATGGTAAAAAAAAAAAAAAAAAAAGTCTTTTAAATTCCTAGACAAAAAGTGACTTGAGTTTAAAGTTACTAAAATTTACCTAGCTAACAAATAACGGGACAAATTTTAGAACTGATCTGTTTCTTCATACTTCTAGAGTATTCATAAACTTCTCTGAATCTTAGAAGACATGTTTTCTTACCTATAAGTTTGGTATCACATTTATTAGCTGTGATTAGTGCACTGAAAAAAGAGGATGTAAACAATGACCAGTGGCAAGTTCCATTACAATCTCTATGGACCTTTTGCTTTATAAAGATCTTTTCAAAGCAGTTGTATTTTTGAGACTAGGTCTATCCCGAAGGAAGACATCATAGCTTTATTAGTAGAAAATGTCAAATGTGAAAATCAGAAAAAGATAAATATATATTTGTACTGTAAAAAAGCTTAGAGAGGGAGAACCAAAAATCTTCATGAGTTAACTATTTCTGTTTTATTTATCATGGATAAGTTTAACGATTTATAAATGGTCAATAACAGGAATCATAACTAAGAGAACACTGTTCATTACTCAAGAGAATATTATTATAAAGGGATAGTCTTGACATGCAGATCAAGTACTATAAATAATCTAAAACAAGTTTCATGTCCAATTTCTCCTTTGGTATCATAAATAGGTAATACTTCATCTTCAGGAATATCTAAACTAAAAAATTAACAGAAGACGCTGGAAGTGTCTGAAAGATCAGATTGTTTAAATTACAATGGAATGCTCCTAGGCATTCAGGTAATTACAGAGAAGGGTTACATTTAATTCTTTAACAGCAATTTAGAATTTACTTCATCTGAGTTGATGTATTTATAGTTATTTATTCTAAGATTCAAGTGCTGAACTGAAAAATTCGTCAGTCTTTTGTGCTGTGCTGCAATGCCTCTGTGGTTTTCAGCTATGTTTGGTGCAGAGGTGAATATGATAACTGTGATATTTGGTGTATGAAGGAAGAGCTGGAAGGAGACAGTGTTTATACAGCGTTTATAACCCATTCTTTCTGTAAACAGGGAAAACAAAATGGTTTCTTTCCTTTATCGTTCTAGTACCTTTTACAAGTTGGTCTAAATAACATCTTCAGCTCATTTCACCTTGTTTAATATCTTGCATCACACCTCTAATTGTTTTAATTCTTTTAATAGTAAATTCTCAGAGCACCTTTAAATTGACTGCCGGTTGGGATTTTTTTCCTTTTCAGCCGTCTGTTTCCTAAGGCAACACTTCTGTTTTATGAGTTTTTAATAGGTGTAATTTAAAGCTACCTCACAGTACTTTAAAAAGATGATCAGTTCCTTACAAATATTTAAAATGGTATTCAAACTTCAGAAATTATAATACATGTCATTGACCCCTTTTGTCCTCTGATTGTCTTTTTTAATTTTGTAAGAAATTGCTGAAATTACCAGATTATGTTAATTCTGTAATTAATATGAGCCTTTTGCTCACAGATTTATATATATATATATATATATATATATTATTTTAATTACTTGTAGCATCAGGCTACATAAGTAGATTGTATATAAAGGATTAGTAATGAAAAAGGTTTTTAGTTAAAAAAAATTGGAAGCTATTAAAGAAAAATTCAAGAACAGTAAACATTCGTTTGAATGTTTTGTGTGTTTAATCTCAGGCATTTCAAGGGGAAAAATGGCACATCAATGAAAGGAAATATGAGGTAGATGCAACTTTGCCCTGGTTTAAGAACTTAATGCATTCTGTAGGGTATTTAAACCAGTGTTTGCTAAAATTACGAGACCTTAGTAGATTTCTAAAATACAATACTTCCATATCTGTACTGGTAAGAACTTTTAACATCTATCATTATTAAGATCTATTAAGAGGTATTAAGAACCATGCCTGTGGTCTTAGTGTTTTCTTTACGCTCAAGGCTGACCTGATAACTGAAGGTTTATGGTTGGTTTGGGATTTTTTCCCTTTAGGGTGGCCTAACACTTCATCTTTCCTTACAATTACTTTGCAGCAGATAGGCAAAGCCAGGCAGCCAAAAATGTGACTTCCAGGAAAGAAAGCTTCCATTCCTTGCAAGTACCTCCCAATAATATCTTGAGGAGAGCTTCCAGGATATATCTCCCTTTTCCACTTGTCTGTGCGGGAAACAGTCCCTTGGTTGATGTGCTCAGAATTTCAAGGGATCCCAAACAAATAACCACTTCATTTGTTCATCCATGGCCCATCAAGTCTCAGTGAGCATATGTTGCACAGATGCTTTATGCATGCACGGTAAATCTGATGTATCTAAAACATATCTAAACCTCAGCACTTTTGGACCCATGGTGCTTCCTGACCTCTAAGCCAAAGCAAATTTTTGGACATGTATTTTAACACGTATTGTGGCAGCAAAAAAGCCTAACAAAAAATTGCAACATAGTCAACACAAATAGACATAAGTACAGACAGCATGTACGTCTGAAAAATATACTTAAACCAAAGTAAGAAAAAAATAATCAAAATGTATTCTAAGGTATTATTATTTCTGGAATACAATGTCTGGTTAACAGCCACTTGTTGAGAACATGTATAAAACCATAGGAAACAAAACAAAATGTGAAAGAGGAAGATAGATAGTGTGTAAACAATGTTGGTCTTAAGGCAACTTTTCCTCAGTCCTTTAGGTCACTGTTTGTCTGAAAGACTGATGACCATTTGAGACACTTTCATGAAAAAAAACCTAACAACCCACCTTAAAAATATCCAAAGGCACTGCAAAAGATAAATAAGTAAATAAAATGTTATTTTTCTGAGGTTGTTCAAAATGCCAAATTTGGATCAGCGGACACATTCTTGCCTCAACTAAATGGAATGTTTACCGAGCCCTCTAGCAGGAACGATCTGGAAACTCAATTATTAATGAGATGTGGTAAATCTTATGTGCCTGAAAACTCTCCATATTTAATTTACCGGTGCCTTCCTAATCCATCTCGCTATACTAGCAGGGGAATAAATTCAATGATCTAAACAGTGTTTCTTTCCCATCTCTGATTTCTGTGAATCTGTGTTCTTCATGCTGATGATCACTAATGGGATTATCCATGAATCCGGACCATGTAAATATGCCCAGATATAACTACCCATAAATGATAGGCTTGTTTTTTTCAGAATGTATAATATTTAATTCCTAATCAGTCAGTGAGGTTCACTAAAATTTAAACATGAACAGAAGTAAAATCATCATAGCGTTTTCCTGTTTGTTTATTCATTCTTGCTAATCACCCTAAAATCAATTTGTAAGTTGACTATATTTTGTTACTGAAGCAAAATTACAATTACAGGAGGCTTACAGTGCTATGAGAAGGTATAAAGTTTCTGAACATTTCAGCATATATGGAATAAAACTGTGAATCTGTTACTAGAGAATATATAAAAAACATTAAATTTTTAACACATCACATTTGTGTATTGTATTTTTAGTGTATGTATCTCATTAAGGCTCATCAATGCAATATTAATCTACATTATCTTTAATTGAATTATAAAGTTTGAGAGTCAAAGGACTTGTTTTTTTTATAGATAAACCACATTGTGCTGAAATACCTTTGCTCCTTATCATCCCATCCTTCCCTTTGAAACTCTGTCACAGTCAAAATCTGCTACTTCAGCTAGAGTCATTCTTCTGTTTAAATATGTCACGGTCACCTTGGGAAGGACTATTACCATTCATGGATAGACTACGGAGATATCAAAAACTGCGATAATTTGAATTAAGAGGAGATGTTTGTGAGACACTTAAAAACACGTTTTTCCAGAAGTGTTCTGGCTAATTACTGTCTCCTAGGTAGAACAGTAGTTTCTGATGTGTGCACTGAAACCCAAATGGTGTGAGATCAGACAGAATACCTAACTTTTCCAGCATGTTTTATCACACTTGGAAGAAGCTGGGACACTTAGGTGGGTTTGTCTCGGTGTATAAAATGAAGAGAGCTGCAGGTTGAGTATGTTCAGTCAGGATTCCTACTTCTATCAATAGATTCCTCTGTTCACTTTTAAGTAGTAGAAGCTCATTCATCAAGACTTTCTATTTTGTGAAGGCATTTGAAAAAAAGTTGGGTAAGGAGTGTGGTAACCCCAAATAACTACAGATATTAATTTTTCTTTTATCCCAAAAAAATAATTTGTTGTATGAAAAAAAAAAGTGTTTGAATTTTTTCTGTATTTCATATCTGGCTTACAAAATGTAATTTTCAGTAGGTGGCCCTTTAAAAACTAGGAATGTTTTGAAAGTCTATTTTTTTTTTTCCAAATCACTGCCACACTAGATAAAGTGGATGGTTATCCTTGACTTTACTGTAAGAAAAGATTTTTTCATCCGCTTATATGTCTATGGCCGTTATAAACCAGCAGTGCTGATTGCCTCTTACAGGCAAGGAATGAGGCATGGCAAATTGTGGGTAAGGACACAACACCTTTTGCAACAAGAAAGAAAGAAAAAAGAAAGAACAATGTGAAACATTTAATAGAGGAGATTCCATTGCTATACAGATGAAGCCACTGCAGTAAAAATAATTTAAAATTGTATTCTGAAAGGTAGCGTTCAATTCTTAAGCAACAGAATCCAATTTTGACAAACCCAGAAGTGAAACAATATTATTATAATGGTATATTGGTTTCTATAAGCAATATGTGACACAGAATGTATGAAATCTTGTCAAAGCTATCTTAAAGGCTCATAAGTGATACTACAAAATGGTAGTATCACAAAATATCCACTACTTGCTGTTCTTTATGGATACTTAACTGCACAAATAAGAAAAAACTTCAACATTCTGTACAACTCAAGGCTACAAGAAAAGGGTATTACATTTTCTTTCGTGTGATAAATCTGGGATCCTAACTACAGCTCCTCTGATATTGTGGCGTAGAAGAGACCCAAAACTGGAGAACCAGGGATGTAGTGAGACAATCAAAAAAGCTTGAAAAATATTCTCAGAAAGCTAGCATACTACACTTAATGTATGTCTTTTCCTTAAAATTCTCTACTTGCCGAAAGGAATAAAGAATTCAACTTTGACAACTCCAGGTAATGATAGCACAGCTTTGTAGTTGTCAATGAATTCACTTAAACTTCAAAAAAACAACGTGAAAAGACAAGATCTGCAGTACCAAGCTAAAAGGTACATGCGAAGGTAAACAATGCAAGGCAAAAGAAGAAAAGTCATAGTTCTTCATAAGGAAGAAAAAGAACATCCCTTGTTTGAGGTGACTGAAGGGAATCTAGGGGCATCCATGCATTTAAAGGCGTTTTGTACTGAACCCTGAGGCTGTTACAGTCATTGCTTTTGAGGTGACAGGGACAGATCAGAATAGGAAGGAAATATGGTTGTTTTTTAAATGCATGTCACCGGTTGGGGAATTAGGATTTTAGTATAGAACCGACTTAAATTTCGGTCCTATAAGTTATTTTTTCTCCTGATTGTTCTGCATAAGGGAACCTCAACAAAAGTGACCCTCCATTTGATGAAATATTGCCATAAGCAGAAAAACAAATGGTTAAAACAGGGTGATAGTTTAAAACTAAAATATTGGAGTTTTATAGGGCTATTGAAAACATTATCCCATTTAAAATATACATTGTCCATTTTAAAATAGGTTACAATAAACATCCGGTTTAAAATATACATTCTTTATAGTTGCTGTTTGATATCAAACAAGAAGTTATTCTATTGAATCAGACAGTACTGCTCCTTAATGGTGAGCATATTCTGCTTAGCGGCACTTTTTTATATTCATGTGAGGCTGTGAGTTTGACATGGCATCGTTGTTCTGTTCGCATTAGAGGTTGCCAACAGATGAGCAGCACAGCAGAGTTATTTTGTGGTTCTAGGTCTGAACTGTCTGAAAATTGAAGCAAAATATCATGGAACACCGTCAGCTCATGTGCTACGATTCCAAAATCCTTGCGATGGTGACACACTTGAGTTACTGCATAACTTTCCTGTGTCTGTCGCAGAATTTGCAGACTGTAATGCTGTATTGAGCACAAGCATGAAAATACCTGATTGAGCATTATACAAGGAGAACCACTGAAACATTTATATAAAATGACATTTTGTTTCTAATGCATAATGAGCTGCCCCTCAGACAACCGGCAATTCAAAACTCATTGCTCTTTTCAAGTGCTGTGCAGATTTTTTTAAGCGCATTTTAAATCAATCACCGCCGTTTTTTACATGAACTGCACTAAATCCTTTCCTCCTACTCAGTTCATCTCATTCCTCACGAATAGCTTAAACTGTAGAAAGTACTTTGCACCTGCTGTTAAACAGAGTGTGTCTTGCAAATAAAACCTCCTAAAATTATATTGTAATAGTCAGCTTCTGTAAATTAAGGTAGTTCTGTTGAGCTCAGTGAAGTTTCACTGATTTACAGCTGCTAAGGTTCTGGCCCTGTGGTTTCTCCAATAATTACTGAGATGTTCCGTCTGCAGAGACAGAGAACTCGTTCTGCTTTTCAAGAGTTTATTGGCATCTCTTGTCTTCTTGTCATTTCAGAGTGTTCTTGACACATGAACCAGAGCCAAACCCAGCAACACAAAATTCAGTGAAAATTGGTGATTGTCTCCTATTTCATAATGATAATATCAAACAATGAATCGGTAAAAATTCACTAAGAAATGTCTCTCAACTTGTATGATTTTTTGTTGAATTAATATATTTTGTACACTTGGGAATAGCCAGTGGCAAATGTCTTAATAAGATAAGACTTCCAGAGAAAAGTTATTGGGCCAACAGATATCATTTGAAAAACAGACATATAAGCCTTTGTGAAGTAGAAGGTATGTTTAGAAAACCAAACACAGATTTAATGGACTGAAATGCGGTGTTTTCTCTCATTTTTCTTCTGTTTCTTCTTTGATAAGCCCAGACAAAAAGAAGCTTTCTGGTTCTACCCGTCTTCAGCTTACCTACAACGGTCACTGTCTTGTTAGTCTTTCAGCTGAATATTAATGAGTATTTTCTGACATTTTATAGGCTTCAAGTATTTTCTCACTCTTTAGAATTCTGAGAAAGACATGACCAAGAAAAAATGCAAAACCAAAAAACATGCAAAAACCAGCCCAGGGTTAATGATATGAGAGAACTGAGGTGGCTGAGCTCGGTGTAGTCTCTACACAAATAGACCAATATATTTTTTCAGTTGGCCCTATGCAGTGGAAGACTTCTTCTCCTTGCAGGAGATTTTGCCAGGAACTAAACCTCATCTGATGACTACAGATAAAAATGGAATAGTGAATGAAATGGAAAATGATATGGCAAAGCAGTATTTTTGCTGCTATGCTGTAAATACATTTCTTCTCGTTAACCGACTAAATTTTTTACTGTGCTTACAATTTAATTTACTCTCCTGTTAGGACTACAGCTATTACATCAGGGTACATGGAAGCGGGGACAGCTATGAAAAGGAATTCCATATAGAAACACATTAACATATAAACTTCAAAAGTCATTAGTACATTATGCTATTACCCTTTTATTTTTAGGATAATAAAACTTTCTGCTTAAGAAGACACAAACTTCTCTACTCTCAAAAGACTAATAAATCATTGTTTAAAGTACACTGAGGAGTCTCAATCTGGCATCTGAGAAGGAGAAAAATTGCTTTGATTTTTTTATCCCTTTTGATCTTTTATTTCTGCTGGTATTTTTCATATGCATTAAACAAACTCCTATTTCTCAGTGAAATGACAGTAATGAAATGTCCAGCCATTTTTCAGAAGTAACACTGTTTCTTTTACACCTATCATCGATAATAAGTGTATTGAGAATAGCAGGCAGGCAGAGCATTAAACTAGCTTAAAGATATATTAAGAAGATGTCAAAGAGAATACAGGCGAGATAAGCCTTCTGAAGCTATACACTAATAAACTCCTGAAAAGAAATGAAAGTAGGGAAGAAAAAAAATCATTATTGCAAAATTCATTTTAACAGAGGAGGAAATAAAGAGATTGGAATTTAGTAAGTACTAATAAATTGCTATGGGTGTAATTTGCCCATCAGAATAAGAACTGTGAAAGCCTCGCCAGTCCCCTGACACAGATGGCGGGTAAGAAATAAGGATTGGAGTTCTATAACCGTGAAATGCTGTCGAACTGAATTCTTCACAGGGCCTCTTTGGGAAGGGTCAGTTCAAAGACAGTACAATTTTGGCGTACAAATAATGCGCAAAATATCCTGCGCTCCCTTTTACCTCAGAGGAACTGTAGATCTGTGGTAAGATGCCCCAAATCTGACTCCTCTTGGTTTTTCTCTGCACCGAAGTATCTTTATTCAGGCTTTGCATGTGTTTTAGAGAGAATGTCTTGGGTTGGGTTAGAAACGTAAGCCTGAGAAATCAAACTTTAGAGTTTTGGGGAGCAGAGTATAGGGCAGTGTCTCCATGCTGGACCTGGGAGATGCCAGAATGCTGATGTGGAAGCAGGAAGGCATTCAACACAAAGAGTGTAGCCTCAGGGTTCCAAACCCCGTGACACTGTGCTTCGGCTACTCCGAAACTAGAAGGTTTGATTTTCCGAAGCCATCCCCTACGCTCAAAGGCTCCAATGCCTAAAGCATTTTACGTTGCCCTTTTCACTGGGAGAGGGGTGGAGAAAGAGGAAATGAGGCTGTTACGAAGCCACTGTAAAATGTGAATTTTTGTTGTGAGTCCTTTGCTATAAATAATTTCCTGGCTGATCATTAGAAGATTGCTATGCATTAAAAAATGAAAAAAAAAAAAAAAAGATTATGATGACCAGAAAATCAAAACACAACAGACCTCTTTGTAGACCTCTTTTAAAAATTAGATTGAAAAGGAATATAAATTTACAGGAAGTTTCTCTGTCACTTTGATTAATAATGTTTGTGCTTGCATGTACTACCAATTCATTTGCTGAGGTCAGAGTGTCTGTGAGGATGGTATTGTGCATACAGAAAACATCTGCTCTAAAGCCTGCTGATGTTTAGAAAACATTTGTAAAGCTTTGCTCCCCATGGGCCTCTGCATTTAACTCCTTATGGATATCTGCAGTCCAGACTGCAAGACAGTCCAGTCTGACAGAACCAAAAGGAGTATGGGAGCCAAATTGTCTATGTTTTGTGTAATTATAAAATTTCAGAGTAATTACTACACTATTGCCAGCTCAGATCTTTCAGAATTTCGTGCAGGCCATCCCCCATCTTGTGTGGGTCTCAAAAACCTACAATCCCAGTGCTTTCAACATTGCATTTGCAAATAATCCTCCTTCCTAAAAGGGTTACACTAGTGTGACTAGGATTTTGATACAAAACTGCTTTTGAACAACTTTCAAGCACAAATTAATAATACTTTTATTATTTGATATTTAATATTGAAGGATATAAAAGTGCTAAAATAAACCATCAGATCACATAGATCGAGAATTCTTCATCTTGTTAATGAATTTACTGTAAGTATGCAGTACACAAATAGGAAAAAAAAGAGTGCAGTAATAATACTAGATATGAGTTAAAATTCTGTATCTGGTCTTAGTCATAAGATAAATCTGATGCTCTACTGTTATTTTGGAAGTGTAGATAAACTACTAAAACGGCCACCCTAAATCCAATATCCGTAAGTAAAGGCAGAACCTGCCGCAGGATTTCTAAACCAGGAAATCTTCAATGGGCCTGGAAGCTGTATGGCAAGTCTCAGCCTCTTTTGACTTCCACTTTACGAGCTTAGAAGTCACAATACACTGAAGAAGATTTAGAAGGCTCTCTTTCAAACTTAGAAATGGTTAAATTACAATTTGTTTCCTTTTATTTTGAGAGTCAATTGGCATTAAAAAAAATTGTCTGCCCTCCTCCATTTTCAAAGTAAATTTCGGTTGTTTCTTCAACAGTATCATTTTCAGAGTCACGAGTTAAAATACTTACAATCAATTACAATAATTACAAATCCCATTTTTAATTTGTTTATCTGCATTACTTTACGTCCTGAAAAGATAATTGAAGTAACCATACGAAGTTCACAAGATTTTGAGATAGACCCAGACAGAAGCCCATATCTGAGCAGTATAGAACATTTTTCTTTCATTGGACTTAGGAGTCCTTGGGCTTTAATATTTCCTGTCTTATTTAATCAGAGCCTTTAAAAATCCCCAAGTGCACATTGCATAGGCAAGAAATGTTCTCTGCTCAAATCTTTCATAAGTTCTTATTTTAAATCTCAGTTTACAAAACACGGAATAAAGAATATTTTAGTTCAATGTTTCACATGGACAATTTAATAGGCCTTTCACCATCTTTGTGAAATTGCTTTACTACGGAGATATCAGTACATAGGTGTATTACCCATTATACCAACAAAATAATTAGTCACAAGTATTTAAGTGTTCTCCATCGTATAATTATTTCTATTAGTGTAATATCAAGGTCTTGACATTAAAGTGAAAAACAGTGCTTCCTAAAAAAAACCCCATTCTTTAGTGTCATCTTCACGGAGCCAATGTGTGTAGGATAATTGAACAATAAAACTCTTTGATGTTGATAAAAGTTTATTTTTAGTCTGGAGTTACATAGCTGTGTGATTTCACTTGACTCACCACCATGGACTAATAGGATGTAAAAGTCATTAGCATTTTTGTAGAACTATGCACTCAATTTAATAATAAATCCTATCATTTTTACTCCAGAATCTCCTTGGCATTACAGTTACTACAACTTTACGAGAAACTATGCTAGACAATATTAAAAATAAAAAGAAGAAGAAAAAGGAGTTTTAAACAGATTTTTCAAAGAATGATTGTTTATCCACTTCTGTAAATTTGTACATCCTACTATGTACTGCACTCACACGTATTTGGACACCTAATTCACAGTGTGGTGTAACTCATGCAGATGAGGTCCCTTTATAAAATATGTAGCTTTAGATTCTGAGGTCAGGAGTTCCCAGTCAGAAATAGGTTGGGCTTATTCTCAGACATTTCACTGTTTCAGCAAAGCCAAAATATTTCACGGAAAAGCATAAACACAGACAAAGATTGCAAGGGGAAGGTTTGTGAAGTCACATACTTCCAAGTCAGAGACATGGAGAAAAAAACAAAGGAATGACAGAAAAAACCCCAAATTTTGAAACTTAAACACTATCACAAAGAGGAAAATATTATTCTTTAGCCCTTTCTACCCATAAAAAAGCGGTGAAGTATGTCGTTAGATTTAGGCGGTTTTTTAGACTGAGCTTTATTATATAGAGAGTGAAAGTATAGGACCACATTGAATGCTGATATCAAAAAAGTAGTCAAGAACAGCTTAAATCTACATCAGAACTATTTCTGATGGTCACTTAAATGTCAGGGAGGTAAGAAAACTTCATTTATAGGACATGAAAATTGTTCATTCTGAGTCATTATCTAATAAATATAATTACTTAAGGTTTTAGTTCAACTCCTCTAACATTTTCTGCCAGTTATCATTTTATTTATTCTTAACTGAAGGATTCAAAATCTCTGACATTCAATGAAATTTGCCCAGAATTACACCAATTCACTTCCATTCATGCCCTAAATATTTTGGTAGACTACTGAGATGCCAAAAATTTAGAGCTAAGGCCAGCGAAAGCTGAGATTCTCCGTAGCTTCCGAATAGAAAGAGAAAAACCACACACACAACTTGTAACCCTGGAGGCACACGATCATGTCTCATTATTACCGGCAGTGAATCATTTTGCTGATAATGAATATCTGACCTACTGTTTTATTATATTTGACACATTTAGCTTATTCACTACCTACCAAACTACCACGGCAGAAAGATTTGCCAGACTACAGTGAGAACAAAAAGCAAATTCTTTTCATTTCAAATATTCCATTGGAGAAAAATATACGTTGCCTGCAAATTCACACCAAGTTTTGACAGGAATCGTGTGGGGTTATACAACAAGAAGAATAAATTACCGAGCATTTTTTTGAAAATATTTCGGTACATCGTAATAAGCCCGTATCAACTATTTCCTCTTTGTGTGGTAGCTGTTACTATTCACACAATGAATAGCAGAAAAGAGATCACAGAGTCATTAACCATTTGCAGATCAATTTATTAAGAATACAGGGACAGGCAGACAAATAGTGCCTTCAGCCCATCTGACAGCTTTTTTGCTGTCATGATAGTGTAAGGTCCTTCAGCCCCCTAAGGTAAAGATCTTCTCCCTGTGCCTCACTCTCCATTTACCCTCCTTGCATTTATGTCATGGCTCTGTTACTCAGCCCTCACTCCTACAAGCTTTTGTTCTGCAGAGTTACAGGTTTCCAGCCTCACATGAGCGCTCATCATTTAGTGACCCCAGAAAAATGCCTTCTCCCACTGCCTGTGTAATGGCATTCAGTTTTTTCGCAATGAGCTCATTTGCTTAGGTTACTAGGGACAAATTTAGAGGCCTATACCCAGCCATCAAAAAAAAAAAAAAATCTGATGAAAATTAACTTGCTTCTTGGCTGATTTAATTTTGTTATGATTTATCCTCACAGAACTTTCACAGAATCACACAATGGTTTGGGTTGGAAGGGACCTTAAAGATCATCCAGTTCCAACCCCCTGCCCTGGGCAGGGACACCTCCCACCAGACCAGGTTGCTCAAAGCCTCACCCAGCCTGGTCTTACCCCTTAGCTATCAAAGAGAGTCTAAATAACAGAAAAGTCTGGGTTTCGTAGGCAGTATAGGTGTGTATTATACACCGACATATGCAAGGCAGACAACCTGCTGACATAAATATGTAGGTGATTTACAATAAAATTTTTCTGAATACCTGTTTGAGTATCAGTAAGAGCCACTGGAAAAGCAGACTGTCTACTAAAACAGCTCTTCAAGGGCAAATAAACATACTTTTATAACCCATGGGCAGGAATCAGAGGTGTGGGTAGAGATACTGCTGTGATTGCAGCTGAATTAGACTATTTTCCTAAGCTCTTACTATCCTTGTTCTCCTCCTATAACAAAAGAAGAATCTATTGTTTTGCCAGAATAACCATATATACCCAGTCCCTCCCTCTGCCACTTCTGTCAAAGTGATTCACCAGGCTAGTGTGAATGCTTAAGAGCATGGATGTTCTGGTTTGGCTTTAAAATATTACCATTTTGATAGAACTAGATGAAGGAGCAATGACATGGAGAGTTATGCTGAGGTGGCGTCACATCTGGATAAAGGACAGCTAGAATCTGAGGATAAATAGGGGTGGTAACTTTTTAACACGTTTTTGGCTGTAACCACTCCAGAACAATACGGCTGATCAAATATTAACACGCAGCTCTGGCAGAGCAGTTCACCAGTATTACTAATCCTGTGAAGCAACGTCCCTTTTATCCGCCTATTAATCAAAATCTTTACCCTTCATAATCAAGTTGTTAATTGATACGTGAGCCCTGGAGTAGATATAAGTCCAAAATTGCCTATATAACCCAGTAAGCCACAAACCCATGTAATTATCCGAAGTGCAAAAACATAAACCTTTATGGAAAATAACAGCCTTTGAACTTCATGCAACACTGCAAAAGGAGTAATACCCTCATGCTAATCTCAAACTCAGCTACTGTTTGACAGCCATCAGGATTTTAAAATAGAGGCATCTTCATGGCAGTGTGGATCTGGTAGGAGGAAGTTTGTGTTTGCCTGATTATACATCAATGCTGTCTTCCCTCCAGTCCCATCGCAAGCTACAGCCACAGAAGACTGATCAAAACTCATCCTCCTACACAAGATGTGCCCACAATTGACTTTTCAGAGCCAAGATCTAAGACCAGCTCCTTTCCCTTAAAAACAGGAGCAGGAATACTATTTATCTATAGGTGATCAATACCTAAATATAGATGTCAAACGGTAGGTAGATGAAGAAATGATATTTAAAAAAGATGAGATGTGTATATACTTTGTGAATTAGCTCTAACAGGTTCACAAATTAATTTGTCTCGTTTTGCTGCACTTTTAATTATTTGTTACTTTCTACTCATTTTTAACAACAGGTAATTAGTAATCTTTTTAAGAAACCTGTGAATTTTGGAGTACTTCAGATTTTTTTATCATGAACGTGTAATGATAGTATCTTTCTTTTTTACATAATAGGGGTTTCTAAATTAATCTAGCGAACACGAAATCAAACCAGTGCTCTGATCCGGATGACATTTTTCACCTAATGTAAATCACCCAGAAAGAAAGGTAATTAAAGAAGCCTCTGAATTAGAGCATGAACCTGAGATACTTTTAATTTCCTGTAGTGTTAGAACATCTGTAGCCATTAACCTAAGATTAAGTTGTGGGTGTGCAGATATTCAGTAACTCTGCAGTATAGGTTCAATTATCTGCATGGAGGTACGCTGGATAAGACGCTGCAGCTGACAACATTGACTTCCTCTTTCTTTTTCTTCATCAACAACATATTAATAAAATATATTTATTGCAGCAGAACATAATAATATATTTCTTGATACCACTGAAGTGCTTTGGTAATAAATGTGCAATATACAAATGCTATCTAGGGAATATATTTTGATCAATAATAATATACGGTCACTGTATAGTGTAATCAATTTTTATTCCATTTCATATCATTGATTGTTTTCTGTCTGTTTTTAACACCAAAAAAATATCATTTCAGTAAGTTATTGTCAAAATTTGAAAACAGCTAGAACTTGACTTTTCTTAGCAAGATGATCAGTGTCCATGGCTTTTACTGGCATGATCAAAGCCTTTATTTCCTTTGAAGTATATTTCATATAAGAAAAGGCTGTCCGCCGACCACATTGAAAACCTGTGATATAGTGGAAGTGGCTGAGCACGTAAATTTTCAAAACTAGCTACTGTCACAGGTCTGTCAAATCCGCGGTACGGTTTGGCACTCCAACAGAGAGCGCAGAAAAGTTAGTTGGAGGTCAATAAGGCAAGAGGTGGCTTCCCAAATCTTTTCCAAATTTCAGCTTTCATTTAGTAGTGATTATTCCTCCCAACCACTTCTGCTATCCATAGTGCCTTCCAAGTGGGTAAAATATATGGAAAAATATTTTCTTTTTAGAGAGAAAATTCTCTGAAATGTAGTTAAGCCATGATGTCCCATTTTTAGCTTCAGACACTGCAAACTGTTTATTTCTCCCTTGTTTCCTATTCCTGTCACTGATAAATGGTCCCGCTAGATTCATTTCTGGGTCCTTGACCTTGTTTTAATAGATAGAATGAGAATATTCCCTCTCCTGCTGATTTGTCACTCGCTCTGTGTGCAACTTCTGCATTTTAGCCACTCCCAATCTTATTATTAATATAATTGTTTTTATTACAATTTATTAGCTATTTACAATGCTTTCCATTGACCAGAAGTGGCATAAAGAGACAGTACTTTGAAGCAGGTTAGGAAATAAAGCAAGACTTGCTTGCATACATCAACAGGAAAAAATAAAGAGGATTTAAAAAGAGTCTTCCTCAATTTATTAAAGTGGATGGAAATTGTTCTTGTGAACAACCTCTCTTATCCCAGCATAACAAGGTATCCGTCTTGTCAGAAGGAAGCTCCTAAATATGATTTCAAAGACAGGAGTTCAAAGAGAGATAAATTTATTTCTGAACTGTGTATAAAAAAAAAATCCTCTCAGGGTGAGATATAGCTCAGGAGTTCATGTCAAAGAAAACACCACAGCATGGGATACTGGTGGAACAAGCACAGCCAGCAGCTCCATGTTCAGTGAGATCTTGTACTCTCCATTATTTGCAGCACGGTTCAGTGGCATGGTTCAGGTGGAAGTATGGGATGGCTCATTCCTCACATTCACCAAAGAGGTGGTTTTCCAGACTTTCACTTATCACAGAATCATAGAACCATAGAATGGTTTGGGTTGGAAGGGACCTTAAAGACCATCCAGTTCCAACCCCCTGCCCTGGGCAGGGACACCTCCCACCAGACCAGGTTGCTCCAAGCCCCATCCAGCCTGGCCTTGAACCCCTCCAGGGATGGGGCAGCCACAGCTTCGCTGGGCAACCTGGGCCAGGGGCTCACCACCCTCACAGCAAAGAATTTTTTCATGATAGCCAATCTAAATCTCCCCTCTTTCAGTTTGAGGCCGTGACCCCGTGTCCTATCACTCCCCTCCCTGGTCAAGAGTCCCTCCCTGTCCTTCCTGTAGCCCCCTTCAGGTACTGGATGGCCACTATAAGGTCTCCCTGGAGCCTTCTCTTCTCCAGGCTGAACAACCCCAATTCTCTCAGCACTGTTAAGTAACCTTCAAACTAGTTTCCAAAGCTGACAAGTTAATGATCTTTCATATGGCTTTTTGGTGACAAAGATACCTTTTCCTTACTCTGGAAGCATCAACACTGATTTTTTTTTTTTTTTTTTTTTTTTTTTTTGTCAGCATTCTCTGAGCATCCTATTCAGTAATCTGTTTCTCTGAAAGCATCTGATAAACATTGAAACAGAAGTTTCTGGCATCGTCCATTTTCTCTTTCATGACCAGATGATGTACTTTGCTGTAAACTATGTGGTACAGCCTGAGCGTAAATTGAAATAAGTATCTTTCTAGCCCACTTAGATGCTACTGCTTTGTAAAGGCATATTCCAATACACACACCAAAGGCAACATTGCAAAACAGTACATCTTCTTCGAGACTTTTTCATTTTGTAGTTGGTAGATCATCTATATCTGAGTGAGTGAAGGTGAGGGTGTTTTCTTTTGCTATGATCTAGCCATTTTATTTTCTGCCCTATACACGTGTTTTTAATTAGGGCATCGGTAATGCTTATCCCAAACAGTGGTTTTAATGGCTGAATGCTACTGTATGCTTTAAAGTCACTGATAAGCTAAAACTGACAACTCTCTCTCTCTCTCTCTTTTTAATGTCATTTTAGTATTAAAAAAAATCCAATTAAAAGTGGTAATGCCTCATTAATATGCTTCTCTTTAACTAGAGCCTGGGATTTGAAGCTGAAAGTTGATTTTTTTAATTTTTGCCTTTTAACTAATTCCTCACCTTTCCTCTTTTCCCAGTTTGCGGTAGGAAACAGAAATGGATCTGGACCTAAAATAATTCTACCCCACAGTATTTTCAGAGAGGTAATGATATGAAGCCTATCAAATTTAATCTTGTATGCAAAGCATCACGCGGTGAGCCTTTACTCCATGTGAAATCAATGAAACGGGGGATGCCTACAGCCACTGCAATGGCTACGGAGGTGCTGGGAAACTGGAGCCACTGGGTTGCAGCTGATGGCTCAGGAGAACTTTGCCCTGGGGGGGTCTGGGGCCCTGGGGGCTGCTGAGGGAGGGACTTGGTAAGCAAAGGCCCGATCCTGCTGCTCCAGCCATGGAGATGACAACCCCATGGAGGGAAAAAGATTTGACTTGGGGATGGATGAATATTCAAACTGCTGTAATGCTTTCGGCTGTGTGCTGGACTGGGACGAGACCTGAAATTTTTAATGCGAGGTCAGATTATTATGATGTTAAACCCAATAATCTAGCCTGTAGAGACAAGGAGTGGAGACTGTAATCGATAGATGGTCAGACTGTCCTAACCTTTTCAGTTTTGCGGTTTGCAGGGGCAAAGGGGTGAAGTTTGTAGCAGATACATGATACCTGATCTTTTTTTCTTTTTATAATGTTATCCTCAATAACCTTCTCTGCAGGGGGGAGAGATGGAGTTTTACTGAACGCAGGGTCTTACAGTGTTGACCCTAACGTTCAGATTGAAGGGCAGAGTTTGTAATGTGCGCAGTGCTGAGGCTGTGGTGATGTTAAAAGTAGACTTTATAACGGATATGCATTCATACAGTGTCTTGCAGAAGCAAGGGTGGCATATATTAGGCATAACTGGCCGAGTTTGGACAGCAGTGGGCTGCCAGGTGCCCTGTGTTGGAGGAGGCACGTCCAGCCGGCTCTGACATGGATGGAACGACCCATTGCGTACCAAAACTGCCAGCAGCCAGAGGAGCACATGGTGCCTCTGCTCAAACCTTTTTCAGAAAGGGCAGTAGACACATACGGGGAGGCACATGGAAAGGGATGTTTTTGGAGAAACAGCTGAGGACGCAGTCATGGAAAAATACTGCGCTGCCGCCGGGGGATTGCAGCCCTTGGAGGACCCACGCCAGAGCAGGGGAGCAGTAAGAAGCAAGGATCAATGGAGGAAAATGAGTAAGAAGCAAAGAATGGTAGAAATAAACCATTACACACAGATCCCAACCTCCTGCACTGCCTGTCACCTCACCGAGGGAAGTGGAAGGGATGGAGAGTAACATGTGGTGAAGAACTGAAGCTGAGACATAGAAGAGGGGATGAAAGGTATTTTCTTTTTTTTTTTTTTAATTGTTTGCCTTCTCTTTTTTTCCCCAAGACGTGAATCAGTAATTAAAAGTATATGTTAATTGGCAATAACTTATATGAAATTAAATTCCCTGTGTTGACGCTCAACACTCAACAGACACGTTACAAGAACAGTCTAGAAACAATCCCCAGCTATAAAAACAATTCACACAACATTCGTATGCAGTGCCCTTCAGTGTTAGGTTAAAATTTTCAGAAGAAATCAGACTTTCTCATATCAGCCTTCTTTTTTGTCTTTTCTAACTCAGCTTCAATTTGGCTTTTCAAAACTTACATAAAATTCCCACATATTCACTCTTTCATTTCAATACACATCACTTTCAAGCAACCATACGTTACTTAAGAATTTAAAACTTATAATAATCTTATAGTAATGTTGATTTGAATTTCTTTTCTCTATTATCAGAGAGACATGGATTTATCCAAGACAGCTAGCCTAAGGGAGGAAAAAAAGAAAAAGAAAGGAAAAAAATGGTAAGACAAACCAAATAGATAGCTTCATAGTGAGTGACCTGAAAAGTTCAATTTTTAAGCCAACCCAAAATCATTTTTTAACAGAAGCAAATATTTGTTTTTATTACACAGAAACGTGCTTTTCAGGGGCATTTAAACAACCTTTTGGAATTAATAAAATTCCTTTAACTGTTTGACTATTACACCATCAGAGTATGTGAAGAACATCTCTAAAACGGTATAATCCAATCCAAAAATGGAAAAATATAGACAGAAGAGGACTTACTGTGTGTACAGAGAAGTGGCCTACGTGAAACCTTCATTCCCTTTGGCCTAATTCTTGAGTGAAAAAGTTGCATTGATGAAGTGCATTTCCCTAATTCGCTAATTCAAATCAAAGGATTAAAGTTTGCCATATCAAGCAGGACATTTAGGTAATTGGACTTTGCACAGTGAGTCAGTGCTCTGTGTTCAAACTTAGCTATCTTCAAAGGGACATTATAGGGATTAATAGATAATTTTTGTACAACGCTCAGTAATGTGTCGCTGATGAGGAACGTTAGTTAGTGCTATTTTGCCTAAGTAAATGGTTCCATTAAAATATATCAGTTACAGCACAGATGCAGTTTTAGAGGCTTGACAGACCTGTGCATATTTGTACGACCTGAGATTTTGCTCCTCAGAATTGCCCTTATGGAAGAACAGTCACTGATTCCCTGTAAAGAGACTCAGTTTTTCCTTCTGGCTCTAAGCCCAAGCTGCTATAAAAGGGCCAGGATACAAGAAAAGGAAAAGCTGGTGCCACAGTTCTCAGGCCTCCCACTTGTGACAGTGCTAGACAGCCAAATATGACCTTACACCGAAAGCTAATAAAAACGACACAAATTGCCCCAGGAATATTTATATATTAAGAGCCAGAAGGCCTTGACATTTGCGTGTTACGTTCAGTTATAAGACATCATGGTTAGAGTGCTACACTATTTCATTGGCAAATTTCCATTAACAATATGTATTTTAAGAACAGTTACCTTTTGGGTTTGTGCCTGATTCTTATGCTCAATAGTTAACATTAAAAATACTGCAGGCAAAACCTAAGGCTATTTTTCCACTGGTAGTTTTTAATTATTTTCTTTACCGACGTGTATTAATGAGCAGGTTGTAAACAAAAGGAATTTAGCTTTGTTTCAATTAAAAACAAAACAAAATAAAACGAAAGCCAAAAAGCATGGCAGGTGCTCTTTACCATTTTGTTTTCATGAAATATTTAAAAGGAAGAAAAATTCACACAATGCTTCATCTTTGCTGAAAGCAAGACATATCTCAGTGTTAAATCTTGGGCTATATTTGTAAATCAACCCTGTTTCCCCTGTGAATCACCAGTATTGTCATTCTGTGGATCACCTTGAGGAACTTTTTAAAACCCCACTCAGCTATCCAAGAGCAGAGATGTTCTGCAGGGCTATTAAAACCTCCAAAAATAGGATGTGTTCTTAGCAAAAATATTGAAATGTCTGGCGTTTCTCTAGGACATGTGAACATTTCCCAGTATGACCTTTAATAGGATGGTCACTGTGATCCTCTGCTTAAAATCCAAGCATGGGTGTTGTACCGTCAATTACACAGTCACAAATCCTAACGGGGAAGAGGGGAACATATTTTCAATCAGAAACTGAGTATTTCATGCCGTCATGAATATTTAAATAAGCCAGATGAAATTCATCTGATGTAATCTAATTTTGTTCAAAGCAGTTGCTAATTATTTTAAAACCTGTATCTTCTCTGCTTGGTAAAAATATTTTATCGCTATTTGAGGCATCAGATCTTTGCCTACAAAAGCCACGTTTACATGCAATATCAAGATTATTTTCTTAAAAAAAAAAAAAAAAAGAACAAAACAGAACAAATACAGGGTTTTTCTACAGCTTTAGGCAGAGGTTTGGATTTAAAAACCAAGAGGTTAATAGCTGGAAGATCCTATGGTGGTGTTTGCACTGGGGCATGGAACTATTCCCATGGCAGGTTCAGTGCTAAAGTAGCCACCCTTCCATACTGAGTCCTCCCCGGATAAAGCTCAGATGTCCCCGGTGTTTTGTTTTAAGCACACTTCAAAAGGTATTTAGCTGCCTCGGGTATAGGTTTGGAACCTCCACGAATTCCATTTGTCCTTGTGGTGATTGCGCCAAGCGGACAACAAAGGTCAGTTGTAAGGGGAGCTCTGGCTGGCTTTGGATTTGCCCCACACGAAGGCAGAGAGCGTTTGCAGGAATTAAGTTTGCAGCAAGCAACCTGCACTCTGCAGTCGTAACGGATGGCAAGGTTTCTGTGGAAAGCAGCCTGGCATTTGGAGAACCAGCACGCAAAAAGCTAACAATATTTAAAAGCGACTAATGCTCCATTAGTGAAACACTCTGTAAACAGCAGGTGACATTCCTCAGCCCCAGACTACTGGGGTCTAAACAGGTAAAGCGGTCAAAGGGTGCAAGAAAGGAACGCTATTATCCTTGCTTTAGATATTAGGAATTAAAGTAAAGATCAAGCAACCTGTCCAAGGTCAATCAGAAATGGTCTAACAAAGACAGAGACTGGACAGAGTTTTCTTATTCCTGGTCTAGCCCTTAATATATAAAGTCATTCTAACTCCTAAAATACTTAAATGCAGTAAAGTCAGTTTTAATTGTTTGATTGCTTTTGTTTTTCTGAAAGGCAAAAGATCTCAAAAGCTGCTGGGCTTCTGCATGATGTAAGATCACAATATTTAGTGTTTAGAATCATTACCAAAAATAAAAATCTATGAGAAACAAAAGGAATCACGGGCCTGCTTCATTGTCTTCTCTTTAGGTTGTGGGGAAAGAAGACTTAAGGAAACTCTCTGAGTTTTACTCCAGCAGTCAAACTGTTGTGGTGGATAACCAGCGTAATGAGGGATGGAAGAAGCATTCTGCAGGGAATACTGTCACATAAATAATAACAAAGTGTTTAATTCGTGTCTAATATGAAATAAACAAGAAAGATATGAGATCTTGGCCTGACGGTCCGAGTGCAAATAGCTTTGGTGAGCCATTGCTAACAGCTGATTAACCAATCACACATTTTCTTTTATGGATTTAAACCTGGTGGTCTTTGTTTTGGCTCAGTCCCTCGTTTTAAAACTAGAAAAGAGATTTGAATAAAATGAGGGTGTTTTTTGTTTTTTTTTTTTCATTTTGTTGTGTATGATCAAAACCCATTTTGATAGATGCAGAAGAAGCAATATGAAGTTCCTTCATCTAACTCATGTAGATGACATATTTCCAGTTGTAGCCCTGGAATTAAGTAATACAGGAATAACAACATCAACGCAAAGGAGGAGAACTACCATTCAGCGTTTGGTAATTATTACTCAGCTCTGTGTTTTGCAAAAGACCCAGTCTTCTATTTCTGTGCATCGTCTGCCATCTCCTCGACTTAAAAAATATGTTTCAAGAGTCAAGGAGATAGAATAGTGAACAGTTCAGAGTATAAAAATAATCTTGCAATGTTAAAAATTAAATGTCTT
Organism: Rynchops niger; assembly: GCA_013400035.1. Lineage (NCBI taxonomy): Eukaryota > Metazoa > Chordata > Aves > Charadriiformes > Laridae > Rynchops > Rynchops niger. The sequence continues at coordinate 228,857 of VXBH01005212.1, forward strand.
CTCTAAGTTTAACTTTGCCCTTTTTTTACAAAGCAATTTCTCATTTCTCACAACAGACTCTAAGAGGAGTGTGCTGGATGAATTAAACATTGCTCAGCCCTGAGATGACTGTGGCAGAGGATGCCTTCTCCATTCACAGAATCACAGAATGGCGGCGGTTGGAAGGGACCTCTGGAGATCATCCAGTCCAACCCCCTGCCGGAGCAGGGTCACCCAGAGCAGGTCGCACAGGAACGCGTCCAGACGGGTTTGGAATGGCCCCAGAGATGGAGACTCCAAAGCAAAGAAGTTCCTCCTCATGTTTAGGTGGAACTTCCTATGCTCAAGTTTGTGCCCGTTACCTCTTGTCCTGTCCCCGGGCACCACTGAAAAGAGCCTGGCCCCATCCTCCTGACACCCACCCTTTCAGTATTTATAAGCGTTGATGAGGTCCCCCCCTCAGTTGTCTTTTTTCCAGACTGTAGAGAACCAAATCCTTCAGTCTTTCTTCACAAGAGAGGTGTTCCAGTCCCCTCATCATCTTCGTAGCCCTTTGCTGCACCCTCTCCAGCAGTTCCCTGTCCCTCTTGAACCGGGGAGCCCAGAACTGGACACAGTGTTCCAGATGCGGCCTCACCAAGGCGTTGCACATGGTGGTGTGTGGGTTGTTAGCATCTCACGGATTCAGTCTGTTGAGAGGGCAGTAAGACACCTTTCTCCAAACTACTGCATGTTTTCTTTTGCCTACCTTTTATTCGCTGGATGTTGGGCAGTGAATAACCAAGGTTTCTGCTGACATGGAAAAATACAAAACAAATTCTCGGTTTAAGACAAGTTTATTCAGCAATGCGGTGGATATAGCTCTGGACTCATCTGGATGCAATAAATTGAAAAGCAAACAGACTCAGGTACTACTCACAAACGCATACTACTCCAAATGAATTAATTTATCGTCTGGAGCGTACACTCCTCCTGAGAGGCTGCTTTAGGTTCACTTAAAGCACCTGGCAAGCAACATGGCAAACTCACGGCATTGCTGGGCGCTACAGAGCTTATGGTCTTGCAATAAAAATCCTTCTCTGATTTTTTTCAGACCAGAGCCTGGATGGTGCCTTCGGTGATTTGTAGTAACACTGATCTCGTTCTGCAGCGTTCTTGCTTCCGCCACCCTGTTCACATAAATGCGGAGTGAGGTTTTCAGATTGATATTAGTAATGAAACAGCAGAGCAGTGGAGGAAAGGAGCAGTCTCTAGACACAGCGTCCCACATCAACACCAGGTAGGATGAAATACGATCAAAGTGTACATATGAAAGAGAACAATAACCAGGTAGTGAACATTGTTTCCCACTAATTACAGTCATAAGCAATCTGTGATGTGCCAGGGCAGGAAAATGTCTTCCATGGGACGTGTGTACTTGTTAGCAAGCAAGCATTAACCCAGCATGATGAATCTCGCTCGAAGCTGTTGCTGGAAGTCCCATGCTGTTATCCATATGCTGGATGCCTCCCATAAAAATGCTGATTGGGAACTTACTGTACCAGGAACCTTTGGGATTTTATGGGGTTTTTTTCAGCTATAAGGCACCATTTGGCCTGAATGCGGGAGGTTCAGAAGCGGGCACAAGAGAAGAAGCAACTAAGGGCTAAGTCTTAGCGTAGTTTTCACAAATGTACATTCAGAGTAATTCCAGTGGCTTCACTCGTGTTGGCTAAAACCAGAATTTTATTAGCAGCTTTTACAGACACAGCAATTGCTAGCATTTGTAACACAGATCCTAATGACAGAAAGTAAGATCTACCTCCACAACATGCCACTGTCAGTGAAAAATTGGGGTAAATGCCTTATCCCAGTCAAGCCAATAGGCTCTATGCCAACGATTTTAGGGGAGCTAAGTTTTTTCTTCTGTACTGTAATAATCGTTAACATGATTTTAATTTGCAAAGGAGCAAGACTTTATTCCATTCAGGTGTTACTATTTTGAAAATGACATTCTTAACTGACAGGTCACATTTTATTATTTCTCTCAATTTCATTTATTGTTGTTATTATCATTCTTACATTATAATGTACATAAAGCTTTTCTTTGTTGCTCTTTATACCCTTCAGGTGATATTTGTTCTTTTACCTTCTCCTCTCTAATCATCACCTCCCATAGATATGCATATTTACTTTTGTAATCTTTCCTCATCAGTCAACACCTCTGTCATACTCACATACCATCAGCTCTTCTCTGAACTTCCCGCATAGTTAAAATGCATGTGTCCTAACAGGACAGCAAAATTTAACTGAAATGTAGTTTTCTCTTGAAATGAAACACATTGTCACCCTGTTCTCTATTCTACAGTCATAGTCTTGTTTTAGTCCTGTATTAGTCTTGTTTTAGCTTGTTTTTAGCTCTTTTTCTTTAATTTTACCTTTTGATGTTCAATTTTTTTTCAGAATTACGAGTTTACAGGTTACCTTACCTTCGACCTCATTAATGTGCTTTGCTTTTTCCACCCCCAACTTTCTTCCAGTGTTAGTGATGAATCTGCTACATACACCTGCATTAAAAGAATTACATATTTGAGACCAAACAAGCTTTTTATTCCCACTAACTGTTTTGTTGGTTTTTTTTTTACCCTTACTTTTTTTCACTCAGCCGGCTTTTAAGGTATGGAGATCCAGGATATATTTGAACCCAAAGCTGGTTGGGATGCACCCAAATAATGAATTGAAATGTTTCTGATTTTCTGGATTTAATCTCACTTTGTGTATCATGATAATAATACCCATAGCTATGCAGCAAGTACGCTTGAAAAGAGGCTCTGACATTCAACAGCCGGCAGATCCTGAAAATTCTGATGTGTTTGTCAGATTAATCAAGTTCGAGTGTGTTTAAATTACTCATTTAAGTATTTGTTGAGAGTAGGTTCTCTTTTTCTATACGGGTACATATGTAATTGTTCTCAAATGTAAAGCATTTATCAATTTATGAAAAAAAAAGAAAAAAGAAAGCAAGCATAGTTTTAAAAGTCTGTGGGCTCTTTGTGGTACGTTTCATAGCTGGCCAGTGGCCCAATATTGTTCTCTCAGAAAATTTTAAGTGGGAGAATAGCAGCCAGTAGCAAATAAAACTTGTATGTCTAGAACTCCCATGGGGAAAACAACATGTATAAAAAAGTTCTGGTGATGTGGGAATGTTGATCATCGATGTTCACTTTCAGAAACAATACACGCTATACTTACTTTTAATTATTTAGAAAAGCTTAGCCAGACAAGCATGTAAAATAAGAAAAATAATTCAGTGTTGTGTTTTCTGCTGGAGTAGGAATTCCTTTACTTTTAAACTACTTCCACTTACTTGTCCTTCTGAAAAAATGCTTTAGTGGTGAGCCAAAGACTACAGTGAATGTGAAAAAATATTATTTTTACAGAAATGTTGATGTATTTTCTATCTTTTCTTTTCCCCCAGAAGGGCGCGCAGGTTTGTGCTGATTTCTTCATACAGAAAAAATAATATTGCCAGACTGAGTGCAACACTGATTTCTATGATCCAATGCAATCTCCGTAACTGGTTTTGCAAGTACAAATGGAGATACTGAAGTGAACAATTAATTTTTCCAGGCTGACTGGTAACTGTTTGGAACACAGATGTTGTGCCTTAGGTTTTAACAAGTATCTCCTGTTTCGTTTCTTAGTTTAAAGCTAAAAGGAATTCTTAAATCTATTGTTCCACAAAGGTTTTTTTAGAGGGCGGCTGGTTGACTCTGGTACAATATAAACTGTACCAGCCCTTTTGGTTGTACAGGGAGTGCCGTTCTGCCCAGCTCAGTCACCAGGAGACAGATGTCTTGGCTCTGTTTCCCTTGGCTTCTAATTCCAAGCAAACTGCTAAAACACAATGCTTGTTTACCCAAAACCTTCAGCTTTTTGCCTGGCAAGCGCCTGAGGGCTGCTGCTCTAGATTCACGCGTCTGGAGGAATGGGCTGGCCATGGGCTTTCTGTCCATGCAGATAAGTAGAGATTTTTTCACCTTACTGCTCCCCCTTAAAACCCAAACTGTGAGGTTTCCATCTAGATCCATCAATAACCTTCAAAATGCATGATATTTTTAGTGTTTGATGCCAACAACACACACCTGCCTACAAAGCCAAATAAATAATGACCAATGATGTTTCAGTCACCACTCAAGTCTTCTTTAGGATCCAGGTGAGCCCCATATTTTAAATTATTTCACCACTGAGAGAGCACAGCAGAAAAAATACATCACTTCTGTTACAGGAAGCTGCAGAGAAATGTGCCTCCATTGGCCTTACTGACCAGAATATCCAGGTTTATTGGGCTTCTTTAGGGTGGAGAAATCATACCTGCCTGTTTCACCGTAACAGTATAGCAAAGATTTCAAATTTAATCCATTAAGAGGGTCTGAGATGGAATAAGAATATGTCACTCGATCGGGACGGTATTTCACCAGCAAAGCCTCCCATGCCATTTGCATACTTTACCCAGTACCTTTATTCATTTTATGCAGTGATTCTAGGAACATGGAATGAAATCCAGAACTCTTTCCTTCTAGGAAGCTTTCTCATAGCAACATAACAAAATCTTTTCTTACTGGTTTTTCTTTTAGCTCCCTGAAGCTTGTAGAAAACAGTGCAACAGGAATTGCCTTTCTCTTTTCATAGCCTGGGAAGCCAGAGAAATGAGCTTAATTATCTTGCTGAGGAAAGCAGTGAAGTCAGCAACCCAAATTTTTGCATGTTAAGAGCAAATATTTGCCTTTTACATATGAGATATCACACAACCCTCCCTGTCCAATTATATTTTAACACAATAAAATATGGCAAATACCAGGGCTGTGAAGCAAGAAATGCAGTAAATGATGTTGATCTTCGAATCTCAGTTTTACCAAAGCACTACACCGCTCTTTAAAGAGGAGCACTCTGTCACATCACCATATCTTAAACATGGAACAGCACTGAATCAACATATTTTAAGAACAAAAAAAAAAAGACATTTCTCAATGCAATTAGGATCCCTAAGAATTCTGAATGCAATTAGAATCCCCTACACACCTTTCCTTGGTGTCACAAAACTGGTGCCTTGGATTCTCGGAAACCCATTGGGAAGCGTTAGGTCCCTCTCCTCCGTGTTTAGCGAATGGACCTTACCAGTTCCAGTCAGTGTATCCACTTCAAAGTCAGAATGTTATCCCTTTCGTACGTATGAACTCAAGTAGCTGAAAAAAAAGCACAAATGAAGAAGCACAAGCAAGGTGGTGTGCTTTTTTTTTAGTATAAAAGTTTTAAATGAATGTCTTTTTATGATGACAAATGTAAAATAGCTTGATAATTGAAAGAATAAACCAGTTTCCTCCTTGATATCTATGTACTTATGGCATATCCTGACCACTAAATTGAGACACAGAAGAAGAGGACAAAAAGAGTTACGAAATAAAATGGAAGAAGATCGCAAAAAGAAAATAAAAGTTTTTACATATTGCCTGAAGGACTATATTCTCTGTGCCAGTAAGAGTATTAAGGGGGTTACAGAATATAAAACTTTTTACTTCAGGGAAAGAGCCATCTTTAAGTTAACAAGCTCGCTCTATTGTAGAAAGATCTTTGCAAATAGATTCTTCTTGTTCATTGCTGTAGGGAAGAGAGCATGTTTGTTAGCTATAAAGTCCTCAGGGCTGCGACAGTATTTATGATGTGTCTGTATAGTTTCTAGCACTATGGTACTTTTATGTTTGGTTGTAGTTTATGTTTTCTAACATAACTTCTGGTTACTCTCTCCTCTTTAGCTTCGGCAAGACTGAAAATAAAGAGCCTTTCCCTCAGAATGGCATATTTGAATAACATCTCTCCAAGGGACAGGCTGTTTGGATTCTGTTACTATCCTGCACGCTTTTGTCCAGCATTGGAAGTTCTACAGAGTTGTCCCTTAATACTAACGTCAGCTGTGACACAGGCAGGCTGAACGAGAATTTACATATAACAAACGTAAGACAAGCAGATGGATGCGGCGCGGTGGGCGATGCAAAGACAAAGTAAGTCATTGTTAGTCAGCAGCGCAGGCAATGGGCTCCGTCGCTGAATCTCAACCACTGTCAAGCTCCTATGCATCCTTTAATTAATATTGCTCAAGTGACACCAATATAAGCAGGTGTAAGACTGAGAACGATCAACCAGTTATAGTAAGGAAAAAAACCCCACATACACCTATCAAACAGATTTGAAGACTTCCCCCATGCGGTACTTTCTTTTTAAGAGAATAGTTGTATACAAGTTAAACTGCACATTCTGTAGAGTTTATATTTGTATATTTTTATTACATATTTCTACATTATTGCTGATATATTCATATAAATAAACATAGAAATTCTGTATAAACATTATTACAGTTATCCTGGGCATTTTCCAGGAAGAAAACTACATCTTCTAATGTGATTGTTTAAATCCTTTTAACATTATGAAATGTTATTTAATGGTAAATTGAAGATTACTAGTTATGTTTAACAGCGTCTTTGAGGGTAATTGTACCCAATTGGAAAGGTAGTGTTAAACTTCTATTAAAGAGCGGGATCTTTGATCAGGACTCGACAACTTTCTGAAAGAAATTGAGGTTATTTCTATTCCACCCTCACATGAAATAGAGATATTTATTGTTATACCTTCAAAATGTAGCATTAAGAAAATGATACACATTTCAGCCTAATGCATGTGCACTTCAAAATGCTGGTGATTTGAACAGTGTAAGAACCAAGACCAGGACATGTGAATTTGTATCTGTAAAACCGCATTACTTTGGTGCGCTTGTATCTAAGATGGGCTTGTGCTGTACAAAATATTTTAATAAAGAGAGCTGAGCTTTTCTAGATAGGCACTTGTTTACTTGTGGAAGTGTACTGCGGATAAAACATAACTTAGAAGAAGTGCCTCCGCTACAATCACACTGGGGATGTTTATCTCTCACCCACCAATATATCTGGTACAACACAAAGACCAGCTTCCTTCAAATGTATTCTGGTCATGCAACACTTGTTTTCAGAGCTTCGTGCTGCTGCGGAAAAAGTACTTGTGTATACAAGACACAGAATAAGCTGGTTGGAGCTAAGAATTTATAGATAGGTGTTTCAAATTGTTACATAAGGCGATATTAAATGTACAGACAACTCCTCTTTATGTGAAAAAAAAAGCTGTAAAAACGGCATCTATTAATTAATTTTTAAATGGATTTCTTTGGTGATGTTTTTTAGATGTGTTTTTGTCTATCTTAAAGCAATTTTTTAAAAATTATTTAGAGTTTTTGCTACAGGAAATATCTATTTCACACACAGAGGCATTTCTTAGAATCATAGAATAGTTCGGGCTGGAAGGGACCTTTAAAGGTCATCCAGTCCAACCCCCCTGCAATGAGCAGGGACATCTTCAACCAGAGCAGGTTGCTCAGAGCCCCGTCCAACCTGGCCTTGAATATTTCATCTACCACTTCTGTGGGCAACCTGTGCCAGTGTTTCACTGGTCCCACAGCTGGGTCCAGCACTGCAGGTGGGGTCTCACCAGAGCAGAGCAGAGGGGCAGAATCACCTCCCTCAATCTGCTGGCCACGTTTCTTTTGAGGCAGCCCAGAATATGGTTGGCTTTCTGGGCTGCAAATGCACACTGTCGGCTCATGTCCAGCTTTTCACCCACCAGTACCCCCAGTTCCTTCTTGGCAGGGCTGCTCTCCATCCCTTCATCCCCCAGCTGTATTGATGCTGTGGGTTGCCCTGACTCAGGTGCAGGACCCTGCACTTGGCCTTGTTGAACCTCATGAGCTTCACACGGGCCCATTTCTCCAGCCTGTCCAGGTCCCTCTAGATGGCATGCCGCCCCTCAGGTGTGTCAACTGCACCACTCAGCTTGGTGCTATCCACAAACTTGCTGAGGGTGCACTGTTAAACAGCACTGGTCCCAACACGGACCCCTGAGAGATACCACTTGTCACTGTTCTCCATCTGGACATTGAGCCATTGACCACTACCCTCTGGATGTGACCATCCAACCAATTCCTCACCCACTGAACAGTCCACCCATCAAATGCATGCCTCTCCAATTTAGAGAGAAAGATGTTGTGGGGGACCGTGTCAAATGACTTACAGAAATCCAGATGGATGATATCTGTAGCTCTTCCCTTGTCCACTGATGTAGTCACTCCATCATAGAGGGCCACTAGATTGGTCAAACAATATTTGGTTAATGATCATATGCAATCTTTGAAGCAGAATGGATACATTTTAACAATTTCAGATGAGTAATCTTCACTTTATTCAAATTAAAGCATGTATGTACAATTATTAGGGATTTCTTAACATTTGTAGTGGCTATTTGACAGTTTACTTCTAGACTAAATATGCAAATATTTAGAATATATACAAGAGGAATTTTTATTCTCTTTTTCTTTTAAAACCCACGTAATTCCCACCCCCAATTTCAAAATTCAAAATGAATTGTGAGTATTTGAGAATTTGGAGTATTAAGTGGCAGTCATATAATTACATGCACATTCCTCTCTGCTGGCTTATGCTGGAATATGATAAAATAATCACTGAAGAGAATCACAGCAGACATCAGTCACCAAAGACCAAGAGTAATTTTCCTTTGTAAAAAAGGCAAGAAAAAGTAACTTAGAGACTGTTATGGGACAAATGCTTGATGTCCCACAGTTAGTGTTTTGACTAGTGGGAAACAATTTACGGTAGCTTCCAGGGAACTGTAAATTGCCCTGGTCCTGCCGCAAGGATGGTGATGAAAAGCTTAGCATAGCTGGCTCTACAGCACAGAGCTGAGAGGTGCAGCCTCCAGTGAGCCTGGTAAGTCAATTCCACAGCCCATTTCGTGCCAAGGGCAGATAAGCACACACACAGGTGAAAACCTGGTAAAACTGTGTCATCTGAAGGTGACTCCAATGGATATAAGAATGAAAGCATATTCCTATGCTTAAGTAGGAATGATGTGTTGATCATTTTAGAAAAGCTGTCTCGGGTAACATGTAGTTACTGGAACTTGGCATGCCCACTAATTTACTCAGGAAATTTCTCTTCTTCTATATCTGACATGCCACATCTTTTTGTGTCAACAAACTGTACTGTTCCACCTATCTGGACTTGTGCCTTCATACCAGCATAGCCTAGGTACAAATCATCTAGATTGAGAGCACTTTTCAGCTCCTTCCACCTGGCCCCAGGAGCCCACTTCACCCTCACATCACCAGAGCTCTAGAAAGGCCCCTCAAGGAAGCTGCAGCATGGTCCAGACAGGTCCCCAGACAGGACAATCAGGAGCAGAAGGACCAGGCCTGCCATGCTGTTCAGCTACTTGACAATATTTTTGCCCACATGCCTTTGGCATGTTTTTCGCCTTCCTCCACAGTCACCCTGTGCGTGTTGGATGATATGCCAGCATAACATCTGATTGACTCAGTTGATCTGCGAACACTAGAAAACGGAAAAGAAAAATCCCTGTCCTTCAGACAGGTGAGAGACCTTTGATTAAATGCGATCTCCAAAAGCCAATATCTGATCTCTAACTTCCTAAATCTTTCTAATAAAACAGAAAAAAGCCAAATTCCTTCTCCTGAAATTAAATTATAGTGGGCAGGTATATGGGATATAAATTAGGATCATTCATAATAGGGCAAAACAAAAGTAATCATGTTCAGATAGAGACAGACTGAGTTCTCCTCCCCTGAATTTCTATCAGCTCATGATAGAAAGCTCATTTCATCAGCTTGCTGAAAATGGAGCACCTGTGGCTCTACAAGACATGTGCTTTTCATGTGCCGGCTCTGTAGGATGACAGTGCAATACAGGGTTTCCATATTGCACAGTCACCAGCACGAAGACTGAAGCTGCTCCTGCCTCCCATCTGATCTCTTCACAAGACATTACCTGTGAACACAAAACATGAGTTCCTCTGCTAGGGTTGCATATCAGTCAAGACAACATCAATATTTAATTTTGTCTCCTTTCCCTTCTCTTTTCCAACATATATGTAAATAATTTAACAAAAAGTATCTGGAGAAGGTCTTTCTGCGTCCTTCTCTCTCATTGATACTCCTACTCAGCTCAGCACTCTACCTTTACAGTAGCTCAACTAACATTAGTTACTTGGATATAATCTAAATAACTCAAGTAACAAATTCATTTTGTGAGACAGACCAATTTCCTTCGCATCAAAGCAAGGGAAAGTTATCAGTGTGTGCTCCCCAGACAATAACCCTATAGCTGTCAGCTTCTCTATGTGCTGACATTTAGCAAAGTTGCAGCAGATTTCGTTCAAATGTATTTAGTTTGAAACTGCTTCAGTAGAACAAATGATTGGAGCTCTGGGATGTTTTCTACAGCAAGGCACTGCGTTTGGCCGCCTGATTTCAAATGCTGCATGACTCAAACCTCTGTGGAATAGACTGAAAATGTGATGGTACTCTTGAGTATTTAATACTGCAGGAAGGAACATGGTGACAAGCAGTAGCCTGATCTAAAACTAGAAGATGTTAAGCTCTGAAAATCCTTATTCTCCCTCTGTGCATTCTTTCATCTGGTCTCCTATTTTGTTTGTGTTTTCCTCTTTTTAACTCCCTTGTCGTGTTTATAGAGTCTCTCAAGCACATCTGCTTTCTTTCCCATCAAAGAGGAAAAAAAAAAGTGAAACATATTCATAACAGAGAAAGAATAATAACTACATGCATTATTATCAAAGCGGTGACATTGTTCAGAGCTGCACCGTTGCATGAGGCACACAGAGGATGCCCACATCAGGCGGAGGAGTGCAGTACAAGAGCACTCTGAAGTGCTATGCCAGCCCAGGATGGCATGACATGGCATGGCTCTTCTGAGTGACCAGCAGGCCAGCAGGTCGAGGGAGGTGATTCTGCCCCTCTGCTCTGCTCTGGTGAGACCCCACCTGGAGTGCAGCTCTGGAGTCCTCAGCACAAGAAGGACAGGGTCTTGTTGGAATGGGTCCAGCGGAGGGCCACGAAGATGATCAGAGGTCTGGAGCACCTCTGCTATTAGGACAGACTGAGAGAGTTGGGGTTGTTCAGCCTGGAGAAGAGAAGGCTCCAGAGAGACCTTATAGCAGCCTTCCAGTACCTGAAGGGGGTTACAAGAAGGATGGGGAGGGACTTTTGATCAGGGATTGTTATGATAGGACACGGGGTAATGGCCTCAAACTGAAAGAGGGGAGATTTAGATTGGATATCAGGAAGAAATTCTTTCCTGTGGGGGCGGTGAGCCCCTGGCCCAGGTTGCCCAGTGAAGCTGTGGCTGCCCCATCCCTGGAGGGGTTCAAGGCCAGGCTGGACGGGGCTTGGAGCAACCTGGTCTGGTGGGAGGTGTCCCTGCCCAGGGCAGGGGGTTGGAACTAGATTGTCTTTAAGGTCCCTTCCAACCCAAACCATTCCACGATTCTACGATTCTGTGTACTTCTAACCAGCACTATATCTTTCTCTACAGTTTGAGGCACCAATATAGCAAAATGCCTCCTGTATCTGAGGAGGAATATATATGCTACTAAAAATTTTCCCTAAATCCAGTTAAACCAGTCAACCAATAAAAACAAATTCACAGTCCAAACCCAAATGAAAAGTCAGAGGATATGTCTTTTTGTTCATGAGAATATTAGTTTTCAGTATATTAAGGGTAAATTGTTGCCTCCTCAGAATGTTAATTTTGCCTTTAATAGCCTCCCTGACAGGGTTATATCAACAAGAGTGCCAAAACTGGCCTTTTGCCTTTTTTGCAGTGCCATGTTTTTAGGAAAAAAACCATGTCAAAACACACTCTGTTAATCAGAGCAGATTTGTAAGCCATTAACAAAATAGTTTGACTCAAACTGTTTCCATGAATGCCAAAATGGCAATGGGCCCCTCTTAGGCTGTGACCAAGGGGTTAGCCTTCACACAAAGGTACAAACAGTACTCTAAGAATTTCAGCTGCGATAGCCATGAATTCTCACATACCTATTTCTCCCACAAGCAATTTTTCCAAAGCCTTGCTTTATGTTTGAGTTTTAAAGTCACTACGTTTTCTCACCTTTCTTCAAATCTGTCTTTACGAACTACTTCTGCTATGAATCTCATAAAATCCAGCATTTGCTAAGCATCCGCTTTGGAATTACTTTGTCTCATGCTAAAGTGCGCTTCTGTTACCATTTTCTACAGCTCCCATTCCTTTTTTATTCTCTTTAAGTTCCCTATGTACAGCACTTTTGTACATTTTGCCAGCACCAAAAAGAATGAAATTCAATTATTATTCGTGTATACTCTATCCAGGTATAAAACCTTGCCGGCGTGACTACTAGCCAATGCTTTTTATCTTGAAAGTCCGTTGTATAAACAGAAAACTTCACAGGGTATGGAATAAACTTGGGAAAGCCAGTAACCTGCATTACTATTAATTGGGACTCCTATCTTGCGTGGGCGACTTGTCAACTTGGCAGCAGTTCTCGGGCTCAGAAGTACAATCTGATTACCATGAGTTGCTGCCGTACATCAGCAGAAGGTTGGAATTGCTACCGCGCAGGCAGAGCTCCTGCATCTCCCTTAGTTGTGATGGCCAACGAGAGCACGCGCAGTCTGGTACCACAGCTGGGATGGAGCGCGCTCCGAGCCTTTACGGTGACTTCTCCACGCAGGAAGCAATCTGCCGTCCTCCTTTCCGTCCCTTGCTGCCTTTTAAGCATTCACAGCCTGAAATGTTCCAAGGAAAAAGAAAGGAAATTTTAAAGTGAAGGAATATAAAAAGAGAAAGAAAGCGCCACAAGCCTTCTGAACTTTCAGTCTGAATGGAAATAAAGATTCACCTCTGTTTCAGTGAAACTGAGAAAATATGCATAAATACATTTTTATACACACGGTTATAAATTTATATGTATTACACATTTATATTTATTGCTGAAACCTTAGCATTGAAACATGAAGAGAGGGATTTTGTGCAGACAATTTGACAAATACTCAGCGGTGAGGGTTAGAGACCCTGTGATGTGGAGCCACTTTGTTCACACGTAGACCAGCGGAGTGCCAGCGACATGCCTTTGTGTGCACAATAGCTGTGCAGGCATCTGGAAGAGCGGCTACAAAAAACAGGGAGTGGAAGGTAGAATTTGGGTGTGGAATTTGACCATACAGGATCGGATGTTGCATATTGTAAATTGCAATCCTATGTATGTGCTGCGCTGCCAAGAAATCCCAAGAAGAAGACCATACGTTCAGTGCACAAAGAAGGATAGGTGGTGAAAGGACGCAGTAAGCAAAACGGGGCAAAGGCATTTAACATTAGTCTTCTCTATGGGTCTATCTCTGCAGAGAAAATCAGAAAGCTTGCTAGAGCAGTTACAACAGCTATAACAAAATCTGAACCTCTAACTTTTCTCTTCCACTCTGTGACATCCTTGCATTCTGCCTCACATCAGTTTTGTGCCCCCAAATACTGAAAATGAAGCCTACATCATACTATCCACTATCCTGAGTCTCATGACTTTATTAAAAATATGATTTAAAAAAAATCTGTGTTTTTTTTCTGTGTTTCAAACATATTAAAAATAAAAATCCCCTCTTTTCATTTCAGAAATAGGACAAGAAAACAAATCTGGAAGTCCTTTACAAGCACAGTAGCTGGAGTTGTACACTTGTTTACAGAAAAAAAACAGATGACCAATGCCCTTGCAACAAATATAATCAGCAGTTTCAATAGAACTTGCTTGTTAAACTGATTCATAGCTTTACATGGTATAATGACTTTATTGCCATTTATTACGGAGGGACATGAGATAACAAGAGATGCTTTATCTTTTCTTTATTTTTTTCAGACAATGGCATTATTTGTTAACAGGGTTTGATGATAGAAACAGCAAAGTCAGCTACAGCATGGATTAACATGAACAATAAACACTTCCTGAATGTTTCATTCAAAGCCAAAAGATAACAATCACGGTTTTGAACCAAGGGATGGGGGTTTCAAATCAGTTGGAGGGATAATTTCCAGAGTGCCTAGAAAATGCCAGTCCATAATAGTTTAAATTAATTGTAAATAGCAAGCAATAGACTGTTTGTTTGTTTTCTAAAAATAAAGAAGTACTTTGTAGGTGATTGATAAGTTTAACTTGACTTGAAAGTGAAAAACTGCAATGCCTATTGAAGTCTAGATACATTTTACTGGAAAGAATTCAGATATGCCATTGTTGTTGTGTATGGGTAGAGAGCAATGCAAAAAAATCACAAATACAAAAAAAATTGATGTAAACTAAGTAACTTCTGAAAATACATTCATTCAGCTAATCACATTTAACCTTCTTAAAATAAATCTGGCTGTATACGCACAAGCTGAGAGAAAGTGCTACAAGTCCCAGGAAAAAATAAAAAATATTTTCCGGATCAATGGGCCAAGGCCAAGTGTATGAGGTTTAATAAGGCCAAGTGCCGGGTCCTGCATTTTGGTCACAACAACCCCAAGCAACGCTACAGACTTGGGGAAGAGTGGCTGGAAAGCTGCCCGGCTTAAGAGTGGCTGGACGGCCAGCTTAACAGGAGCCAGCAGTGTGCCCAGTGGCCAAGGAGGCCAACAGCATTCTGGAGCGTATCAGGAATAGCGTGGCCAGCAGGAGCAGGGAAGTGATGGTGCCTCTGTACTCGGCACTGGTGAGGCCTCACCTCAAGTGCTGTGTTCAGTTCTGGGCCCCTCTGTACAAGAGGGACATTGAGGTGCTGGAGCGTGTCCAGAGGAGAGCCACCAGGCTGGNCTAGATGTGGCACAATCTACAGAGATTGTAGGTTGTTTGGTTGGACTCAATGATCTCAAAGGTCCTTTCCAACCATGAAGATTCTGTGATTCTGTGATATGTGTTTTTTCCTAGTAAACAAGACATGCTTCCAGTTAAACCTTATCCCATAGTAGTCACAGAACATGGCTGGGAAGAAGCCACAGCTGGTAACTTCACTTCTAATGCCAAGGGTCCAGATTGGGTGAACTGAAACGTGACTGTAATTGTTATCAGACGGAGTTTCTGGTAGTCGTTAATGATCATCTCTCAGGAAAAGAGGAGAATACAGGTCCCCATCCCTGGAGACATTCACGGCCAGGCTTGATGAGGCTCTGAGCAACCTGATCTAGTTGAAGATGTCCCTGCTTACTGCAGGCAGGTTGGACTAGATGGCCTTTAAAGGTCCCTTCCAACCCAACGCATTCTATGATTCTAAAGCAAGGAAGTGTGCTCTTGGAACATGCTGCTCCAACATCAGATCAGCAATCCAGACAATACCAATGTGGGACCTTACAGGAGGGGAAGATGGTTTTATTTAAAGTAAAACCTAAAATAAAACAAATTTTTCTCATTGCTCTCTTGCAGTCACAATCACCGGAATAAGTCTGTCCAGCTGTTGGGCACCAGGACAGGGGTGGGTCCAGCCAGCCATTGGGTTCTGCAATGCTTGTGTCCAGCTGATAGGTCTTTTGCAATGCCCTGGAGGACAAGGAAAGCCAGCTGCCAAGTCCTCCTTCACCTCCCCAGGCTATTCTTAGGCTGGCAACCATGTGCAGGTTTCAGTCATGCCTTTTTGGACACTTTTGGAGCTGACAGTGACCTCCACTGTGTCCCACCTACATGAATCATCAGGGTTTGTTCACTGTTCTTTGTCTCCAGACCCCTCTGTCCTGTGGAACTGCAGGTAGATGGGCTGGGATGTTGATGACATGCTAATGTGGGTGCCAGTGATGCAGGCTGTGCTGAGAGCCCTGTCCCTGCCGTGTGTCCCTTCTCGTGCCTCCCAGACCCAAACCTTCCCCATCGCTCTCCATTCACACTATCTGAGTCTTTCTGTTACAATTCGCCACATGCAGGGCTTACACCTAGTCAGTACGAACATTATGCAAAACAACCTGTATTTGCAGGCAGATAAATGACATCATTATGACATCGGTGTCCCCCAGGGGTCAATACTTGGTCCAATTTTGTTCAATATATTCATTAATGACCTGGATGAGGGGACAGAGTGTATCCTCAGCAAATTTGCTGATGATACCAAACTGGGAGGGGTGGCTGACACTCCAGAGGGCCGTGCCGCCATCCAGCGTGACCTGGACAGGCTGGAGAGCTGGGCAGAGAAGAACCTAATGAGGTTCAACAAAAGCAAGTGCAAGGTCCTACACCTGGGGAGAAAGAA
This sequence comes from Rynchops niger, assembly GCA_013400035.1. Taxonomy (NCBI): domain Eukaryota; kingdom Metazoa; phylum Chordata; class Aves; order Charadriiformes; family Laridae; genus Rynchops; species Rynchops niger. Next base: position 245,025 of record VXBH01005212.1, read on the forward strand.
TGCTAAGCACCAGTATAGGTTAGGGGTGGACCTGCTGGGAAGTAGTTCTGAGGAGAAAGATCTGGGGGTCCTAGTAGACAGTAAATTATCCATGAGCAAGCAATGTGCCCTTGTTGCCAAAAAGGCCAATGGAATCCTGGGCTGCATAGGGAAGAGTGTGGCCAGTAGGTCGAAGGAGGTCGTTCTCCCCCTCTACTCTGCACTGGTGAGGCCACAACTGGAATACTGTGTCCAGTTTTGGGCTCCCCAGTTCAAGAGGGACAGGGAACTGCTGGAGCGAGTCCAGNGGTGTGGAGTCCCCTTCTCTGGAGATCTTCAAGACCCACCTGGATGCAGTCCTGAGTGATGTGCTCTGGGCAATCCTGCTTTAGCAGGGGAGTTGGACTAGATGATCTCTAGAGGTCCCTTCCAACTCTAAAGATTCCGTGATTATCATGTGGAGCTGTAAATTTTGCCATTTTTCTGAAGTGTCACACTAGGTGCACCAGAACACCTGCTATAGAGGCAGATTCTCCCATGCACTGCAGTCCTGTTGCACTCACATTGAAAAAAATCCGATTCGAAATACACTAAGAAAAGTGTTTCAAAAGAAGCATTCTTCAGGAGAACTTTCATGTGATGTGGTGATGCTTTTGTCCCATTCTTCCTTGTTTCTGGATATCAGACGACACAGCACAGTTGAGACTTCTCTGTTTCTAGGCCCTTCAGAATAACCGAAAGCAAGTGAGAAAAGTACCTGGGCTGCTTTAGCAGCAGCCCTGAAATTGGTAACATGATAAGAGTAACATTTATGCAACCTTATGGACCCCTTCAGTCTCCTTCTAATTACCCTGCTGGGCAATATTGTTTCCTTCTTCTGATGAGCTCACCCAGAGAATTTATTTAGGAAGAGCTATAAAGACCCATATGTACTACAGAGTAAAATTACATTCAATTACTGTTGGAAACATTTTACATCTACTGCTTTTCACAGCAACTAACAGTAGTGCTCTATCCCACAGTGACTCAGTAATTGTGCTTTATCACTTTCTAAATGCAGTTTGCAGGGGTGGGGGATTCAGCATACACCAAACCTCTACAAAAACTATTTCTGACTTATCGATGTGCCTTGTAAAAGAGAAGTGCAAAGACAATTACAGGCGCATTTGTGCTTACACAGAAATGTTACAGCAAGCAATTCCTCAATCTTGTGCGACCACAAAATGATAAATGAACTGCAAAATGTCTTTATTGTCTTTATTTCCAGCAGTCAGTCTGCCCATTTCGTTTGGTATCTGTGCAAGGCGGTTCACCAATACCTCTGACTGAGATCGAGATGCTCTCAGAGCTTGTCTGTGTATAGCAAAATCTGAGATTCCCTGGACGAAAACAGTTTGCAAGTATGGCAAACAAGAACATAGCTGAATATGCAATATAAAAGGAATGGTTGCTGTTCAAATATAGAAATATTCCTCTAACATCAGCTTGCCTCATAGTTAAAATAGTTCAACGTATAGGTAAAGCTTAGGTAGCTGTGACCCTTTCGGGCTTTGCTTTCTTTACATTTTTTGTTTCCCTATTCCTATCTGATTGTATACTTATCAACAGAAGCACATCATTTCTCCTGTCATTTCTGATGCTTTGTGAAAAAATGCATTCATTCTTAGCCTTGCAGTCTATGGAAATGGACTGAATGAAATCCGTCTAACTGTTTTCGAGCTCACTGGCGCGTATCAGCCAAACCTCACACAGAAATAGAGACCAGAAGGAGTTAACATTCCTGCAAGTGAAATGAATAGGAGAGAGAGAAAGGTTTTGAGAGTAGCATTTCCAGGTGCCTTCAGAGATGTAAAAGCAACAGCATGAACTTTTGTCTCATTAGAGAACACAGAGTGTACACAGAGAAAACCGTAACAAAACCAGTCTGAACTTTCAATCAATCTTCCCATGCAGGAGGATAGGGGTAGCCGGCTTCATTAATTCCACTGCTTACACAACTAGATATTTATGCTGAGGAAATTGTTCCTAGCATTCTGTTATACCTCCGTTTATCTTCTAGAACAAAACAAGCAAGAGAGATTCCTCCAAGTAGTACTGTAGTAATGGTCCGATCCAACAGGAATGCAAGATTTCCTCTCAATAATTTTCTCTTTGATGGCTTGTAAGCTTTAAAATAGTCGAAACAAGGATTTCTTTAGAGATCTTTGGAGACTGTTATGCAGCCTGATACAATCTGTTTCTGAGAGGAAGCTTTCTGTTATTTTTTATTACAATATTACATCATTATTCCTACTCACCAAGTAAGTAAGTGAAAACTTCCAAGAAATCTCCAAGGGCACCATGCTTAAGTAAGTTCGCAAAAATTATTAATGACAGGTTATGCAGGTTATGAACTTACTTGACAGATTTTTTTTTTTTTTT
>VXBH01005212.1:256732-287212 GCA_013400035.1 Rynchops niger
AAGGGCAACTAGGATGATTGAGGGACTGGAGCATCTCCCTTATGAGGAAAGGCTGAAGGAGCTGGGACTCTTTAGCCTGGAGAAGAGAAGGCTGAGGGGAGACCTGATTAATGTTTACAAGTATCTAAAGGGTGGGCTGAAGGAGGATGGAGCCAGGCTCTTTTCAGTGGTTCCCAGTGACAGGACGAGGGGCAATGGGCACAAGTTGGAACACAGGAAGTTCTGTTCAAATACACGGAAGAACTTCTTTACGGTGAGGGTGACAGAGCACTGGAACAGGCTGCCCAAGGGAGGGTGTGGAGTCCCCTTCTCTGGAGATTTTCAAGACCCACCTGGATGCAGTCCTGAGCGATGTGCTCTAGGCAATCCTGCTTTAGCAGGGGAGTTGGACTAGATGACCTCTAGAGGTCCCTTCCAACTCTGAAGATTCTGTGATTCCGTGAATGTAGATTAACCAAAGAAGTTCTGGATTTTACCCTTTTTTATGCCAGTACCTGGAAGTGGTAAAAGTGACCAATTTGCTTTTCTATACGTGTTATTGCAGTTATGCAGTCTCCATTATCATTTCTAAAACAGAATATCAGCAACTTGATTTCTTCTTTGACCAATAATCCAGCACTGCCACTGCATTGCAAACAAGCAGCACCGGGATCTGATTTTTCACTATGGTCTGCGCTGCTGAATTCCTGCCTAAGCTCTGACCCTCACCCCTCTTAATGAACATAAACTCATTCTACATGACTGTCATTCTTGCAAAAATATTTTCTCAAGTAACCCAAAAGTAAAGGTGTTGCTAACATCATCTTTTTTTCATCATCCTGTCGTTTTTCCTCTAGGTTGTTTCTGGATCTCTGTCTCCTACACTGTAAGAGAGGAGTACGTTGTAACTGACACATTTGTGGTTTTAACCCAATGATTATGCCCTGTGCTGCAAACTTAGAACATTATTAAAGAAGTTAAGCAGTTACAAGATTTCCTGCTTAGACATACTAATATAAACCCAGTATAAGTCTTGTCTGAACAGGATGTATCCATATATTAATACAATAGCCAACTTTTACATGAAGGTGAGGTTAAGTTCCACAAAAAGAACAATATTTTGGCCTCCATTTATATCACTGAAAGCTCCACAAGTTTAATGGGCTTTCACACGTGTAAACAGGACAGACATCTGGGCCAAATCCAGCTCTGGAATAATAGCTCCATTGCCTCTAGCGCTGGCTTTCACCCAACATGCATAAACGGGGACCTGATGGAGATTTTTCCTAGTATTTTAAGATTTTATATCAGCTGTTTTCCAACAGGATTTCTGGAGAGAACAAGTCAGATGGACCATTTTTTTTTAGGCAAACCCTGCTTTTCAAAAAATGATATTAATGTTACTTCTCTATGAATGTTCTAACTTAATATCCATAAACTAAATCCCACGTGTTCAGAAATAAAAAGGTTTAAGTCAATTTCTACAATGAATAGAGTTATATTTTCCTAAGTTTTTAATTTGCAGAAGTCATTGGTCACTTGGAGTATGAATGTTCAGCTTTAAAATTTGTTAGAAACCCAGATTTTCTGGGGATGGGGCCTGTTTAATAGATTTCTAACAGAGTACCCAAACCACAGTACAAATAATCACTTGTACTTCTGGAAAGCTACAGCCAACATGTCTTTTCCATTAGGTTTTTTTGCATAGGTGTATGAGGTTTTAGTAACTTCTGGTAAATGTTACTTATGGCAGAGAGCGTTTGTTCTAATCCAAGCCAATGTGCTATATAAAGGTTAGGGACGAAGATACTGGAAAATTCTTCATTCCTGTGATTATGCTCTAATTTTAGAGGGAAATAGCTGCTTTCTGTATTATAAAGGTGTCATATACTACTCTGAGGATCGTAGTAAACAATATAAAGCATTCCCACTCCTCTGTGTTACAAGTATATGAAATCTTAAAAAACAAATATCACCTGTATATTACCTGAAGTTATTATTTAGAAAGTCCCCTGCTACCTTTATAGCATTTCCAAGTTATCTCCGTCTCTGAGCAGCTCAGTTTTCAAAGGAAATCACTAAAATGTAGGCAGTTGTCTGTACAATCAATACAGATAATCAGTACAACTCTAGGAGTTCATCATTTGAACAGTTTTGCACATATGAAATAGCCATGTACCAATGAATGTTCACATCTCTAAAAAAAAAAAAGCTATATATCCTTTCTACCCTTTCAACAGAAAAGAGGAAAGCAACCAGGTCATTACAAAGACTGCCAACTTGTTTTTTCACAATCCTTACAAGGTTTCTTCCAGGGACAAAGTTACAGCGGGTCACTCCCAGACTGCAACATGGAGGAACATGAAAAGGAAGATGACAAAGGTGGAATCAGATGAGAACAAAAACCAGTGGCAGTGAGTGAGAATGAAAGCAAGACCAGAAGCAAGCTGTTTTAAAGTATTAGAAAAAAAGTGAAAAAGAAAACAAATTGTCACTTTGGCAGTAAGATTTAAAAGAAAAAGAAAAGGAATTAGGAACTCTCATTTGATTGCTTACATATATACAGTTTAAAACGTTGTAAAATTAAAAAAAAATAAATACTGGATTCAATGTATTGTACATAGCCAAAGGGAGCTACAGTATACTAAGGCAAAAAAAAACGAAATCAAACACAGAATTTCTTCACTAAAAGAAAAAAATGGTGAATGTACAAGTGAGTTCTGTATATTCTTCTATATTGGAAAAAAAATGTAAAAAGAAATTCAAAATATGGCCTAAGTCGCTATGAAATGCAATGGAGTAATAAACATATGAACTTGCATTGTAGAATCCATGATGACCTTGTTCATATAGAGTAAAATTCCCAATCTCAAATACCTTGATAAACTTTTCTGATGTCTTGCAATTAGAATGGGAAAAAAAATTTAAATTTATTCAGCAGTTTCAAGAAACAAAAATTATTTGTGACCAATTGGGTAAACAATTTGCAACTAAAACAAATTAATTTTCCTACATATTTAAAACAAAACATACTGACTGTTACGAAGTAATGCTGTCACTTTGAACTTAATCTATGTAAAAACAGCCTGCAAAACCAAAACCATAAAAATTTATCAGCCTTAAAACTAAGAAACGTTTATGTTACCTAAGTAAAATTGCTGTTCTAGCATTCATACAGAAGAAGGACTGAGTCAGTGTGGAAGAGGTTCAAGGAGGAGCAGCTAGCTTACATTGTAACAAGTAACAGCTTTTAAAAGTCATTAACGTTGTTCACTATCTGTTGTTTATACATGCCATATAACCGTCACCACAGTCATTAACAGTGATATCATCATTTGAGATGGTTGCGATTTAATTCATTATGTGAAGTGTTCTGCCATGTCATAGAATGTCAGAGAGGAATTTATTGAAATGTTTCATTCACCCGTCCCCATTTTATGGTATAATGCCCTCCCAGCAGTTCAATACTACATACCTTTTTCATTTTTCTAGCGTTCCTACTTTTGTAACATTTTTAAAAACGCGTCAGCCCTTTAAGAAGCCGTTTCAATGCTTCGAGTACTTCATGACTATGCCATTTCGGTTATTCAACCAAAATCACATTTCTCCAAGCGTTCTGTTGAATTTACCACTGAAGCAGAATTCCAGAATGTGATATTATATGAGAAAAACAAAACAAAACAAAACTAAACAAGGTCATCAATGTTTGACTTGTACCCATGTTATCCCTCAGGACTCAGATTTAAGAAGAAATGTATTTATTTTCGGTGAGAAGCATCCCCGTGGGTGGGCGGAAGGAATAATCCAACAGCCTGGCTCACTAAGGCTGGTACAGAATTGTGGAGTTCAGCCTGTAACACCTCTCTGTGCCACCCTAACTCTTCAGCTGCATTCCAACACACTGCACACCTCCTCTGGAGCCAAGTCTTGCTTAAAATCTGACCACGGTAACTGAGAGAGAAGCCACAAAGGTGCAGGAGCTCTGCCAATAACAATCCTCCCTGCTGAAGAAAGCAGCTGCAGGTACTGTTGAGGGATGTCTCATGCTCCATACAAGCCATGATAGGGTAGTGATTACGTTTCAGAGCAGAATAACAGTGTTTGATAGGTTTTGTTTTCTGCCCCTCATCCTTAATGAAAGGACAGATCAATAGAAATGCTTTCACTGGGAAAGGAGCACGAGTTGTGCTACAGCCATCTACAGATCAGGATCATCTCCCAGGAGAGTCCTTCATGAAAAAGCATAACAATAAGAAAGCAAACAAAGAAAACGGATGTTAAAACAGGTAAACTTTCAATAAATATGTGCAAACTCAATGCTGAATGATAGTTGTCTGCTTTTGCAGGGAGCTCAGGCACTCAATAAGCACAAGTTATGCTAAAGCCAGGAAGGCAGCAAGGCCAAGTGGAGGTTGACACCAGTTTTTGTTGCTGTACAATGTATTGTTCCATGGTTTCGTTGTGTAAGACGTCAGAGGGGATAGGTTTTGGGAAGGGAATGGCTTCTGGGCTTCTTAATAGACTTAGAGTTCTCAAATGGATTTAGAGATCTCTAAAGTCCTGTATTTTCAGGAGATAGAAAGAAATGCCAGATCGCTGTTGAGCTTGGATGTCTGGACTATGAACTGTACATGTTAACCACCCAAGAAAACCCAAACACAGATGGTCAAGTAGCAGGTCTACATAAAAGTTGGTCTGAATTCTGATCAGTTGTTCAGAAAAGAAAAAGAGGAAACATAAAAAAATAAACAAAATCTGGTGATTTTTTAAACTGGCTTTTATGATGCATCACTGTTAGTGTGACTTTATTTAAGGAGAATGATAATTAGTTATCACATAATGGAAAAAAAATAATACATAATTAATATATAAACACTCAGAAAACATTTTCTTATTCACTAAGCTCTGTGGTGTTTTTTTCCTGGAACCTTTTCTCAGAAAAATTAATTAAAATAAATGAAATATGCTTCAAGTATGATTTCAGACTTTTAATGGTTCTCACATCAAATACCCTTGTTTCATGGCACAATAGGTAGCCTTTGTTTTGTTTTTATTATTACAGAACCCCTTCCGTTCTCTCCCCTGTATTCTGTGTAATGGCATCCATTATTACAAAAGAAATGACTTAACGTCACTTACACTTAGAGGAAAGTTGTCCCATTCGTAGGATGTTTTCACAAAATGTTTGGTTAAAAAGTGAAAATGCCATGTTTTATAAATGGGAATATAGTAACTTTTTAAAAGGCAGTTGTCATGCTAACAGTTTGCTCACTTGAGAATGTGACTTCATTTCCTTTAGAGCTGCAAAATCTGAGAAGAGAATGCATTGGTTTTCTTTGTAAGAAAATACTGTCCCTTCCCATCCCAGATTAGCAGGGACCAGGTTTCTCTATCATATCACAAACAGGACAAAGAAATAAAGAACATGTCCTATATACAATTAGAAATGTCTTGCAAACACTCATCTCGTTGCCCAAGCTGATCTTCATGGATGCAATCAAGACATTGCAGAGTTTTTCTTTCCTTTATATATAATTTCCCCATTTTCCAGTGTGATGAGTTGACAGAAAACTGCAACTTCATGGCAGTTGGAAATACAGTTTGTAAGAAAGCAGAGACTATTGGGTTCAATATTGATCTTTTTATTTCTGGTTCAGTAGACATATTTATGTGAGGGGACAAGGAAAATTTATGTCCAAAGTTTTAAAGCAAGCCTGATCTTTAAAGGAGAAAATGAATTGAAACTCCGTATGCAGTATTTGTCATGTGCAATGCAATCCAAATATCTCATTTGGAACCAGACTCTGTCTCATCTTTACACATATGGCCTCAACACCACAGCTGTACATTGCCAAGCAGTGATTATTTCACCCTCTCCAATGAATGTGAGAGGCAAGGTCCTCCTATAACAGTCATTATTTCATTTTCAGTTCAACTACAGCTGCCGTAAATGACACCCACCACCACCAAAATGTGAGGACTTTAGGAGAGCTGCTTCCAGTAGTGTTCTTGCTGCTTTTCTTCCGTGATGGAAAACATATGGATTGAACTATTCTTAGCTTTCAATACAAAAAATACAGAAGTTAATGAAAGTCTGACACCATCTATTTCAAACTAGAAAAGAAAAATGTTGCGCTGTAAGAACATAGCATCACTTCTATGTTATGTTTAGTCTGGTATCGGGCTCCTGATAGAGGCCAGTGACCATTGTTTCAAGGTAAGACGCATGACAACAGAGAGATAGAATAGTTTGGGTTGGAAGGGACCTTTAGAGGTCATCTACTCCAACCCCCTTTCAGTGAGCAACCTCATTACTTTCTACCTCTAGTGCTTTGATAACAAAAATTTATTCAATTATCATGAATACATACTTATGGAACTAAATTTTATTAACAAAGATAGCTTTAGACAATTAAAGTTCAAGTGGAAATTGAAGTTCATGTTGATAAGGAACATCAAATAACAAGCTGAGAATGAGGCAAATTAATAGACTGTAACAAAAATCCGTGAGAAGATCAAGTATTTTTTTATCCAATTGACATCTTTTGAATATCTGATTTACCTTAGCTTAGAAGGCAAAAGTCATGTATTTATTTCTATTTCAGAATACAAATCAGAACTCATCCTGGCAAGAACTGAAATAAAACTGTTTTCATTTCTTCATCAACAGAGGAAAAAAAGACTCTTGAAATCGTTACTCATATAAACTATGTAATGAAAACAAATTTTTGCATGGCATTGAAAAATTCGTCACCTATAACACTAATGTATTTCTGAGCTGTATGAGTTATTCCCCATGGAACGTATTAAAAAGAAGGAACAGAGTTTGAATTGTTCTGCCCTGTTTTGCAGGCCATAAAGTCCATAGTCACAGACTAGTAATAATTGCAGCACTCAGTGTTACAATGCCTATGACAGATGAGGCAGTCAAGATTGTTTAGTTAAACGAGCGTTTCCTAGATAACTGAGGAGGAGGAGGAGGAGGGCGGGGATGAAGAGGAGGAGGAGGCGGCGGCGGCGTGGTGGTGAAAATAGGATTGACATAGGTCTTAGTCAAACTGTAGTCAATGCTAGAGAGCAGGATGTTTCTGGAATTCTCTCTCCCATGCTTACAACATGTTACAAAATGTTGGGTCATCTACAGAAGACTGGGTTACTCATCCTTTTCTTCTGAGAAGTAACCAGAGAAGGACTTGGCAGCGGTACTCAAATTTTGCATAACTTTCTGAAAACCAGATCAGTCTCCAAAGTAACAAGAGAGCTGGTTCAGGCTTATTCCTTACTTAAAGAGATTCAAGTCCATCCAAGTTTCTTTTCCAAAAGAGTAGTGTAAATACCAAACTAGAGAGCAACCAGGAAGACCCTTATTTGTTTTGGGATAGAAGATTCTGGGGTCTACAAAGAAAGGCAACAAAAGTGTACAGCTTAGGATAAAGCCAGGAGACAGATAGTAGAATGATAAAAACGTTAATATTTGTTTCTCGTGTTAGCCATGTATTATAAACTAGAGATACAAAGCGAAAGAAAATATAAAAATTTAACCTGAAAGCAGGCATGAGCATCAGTGTTTATATTCTTTCAATTCAGTGACCTAACTACCGCATCATGTACCTTTTTTCAGTGTCCAGAAATGTTTTTTATTATTATTTTGTAAATTATAATAATTTTATTGTCATTTAACTGTCAGGCAGGATTCACCACACCATTTCTCAACACTGGTACTTTATTGTGTCATTAGTAATAGAAATCCCATCTCTTTGTTGTGAAATAGAGGGACACCAGTTAAACTTGTCAGATGTATCGTAGGCACTCATTAGAGTCAAAACATCGCTATCCCTAAGATAAATTTATTACATCTAACAAAATATGCCTGTTCCTGAAGTTTATCAGAGGATGTTATATGTCAGCAGGGATTGACTACAGAATTGTTAATCTCTTCCCTATCTGTATCAGGAACAGCGTGGCCAGCAGGAGCAGGGAAGTGATGGTGCCTCTGTACTCGGCACTGGTGAGGCCTCACCTCGAGTGCTGTGTTCAGTTCTGGGCCCCTCTGTACAAGAGGGACAGTGAGGTGCTGGAGCGTGTCTAGAGGAGAGCCACCAGGCTGGTGAGGGGTCTGGAGAGCAGGTCCTATGAGGAGAGGCTGAGGGAGCTGGGCATGTTTAGCTTGGAGAAGAGGAGGCTGAGGGGAGACCTCATTGCCCTCTACAGCTCCCTGAAAGGAGGTTGGAGAGAGGTGGGTGGTGGCCTCTTCTCCCAGGTGACTAATGACAGGACCAGAGGAAATGGTCTGAAGCTGCGGCAGGGGAGGTTTAGGTTAGATATTAGGAGGAATGACTTTACTGAAAGAGTGGTCAGGCCCTGGAACAGCCTGCCCAGGGAGGTGGTTGAGTCACCATCCCTAGAGGTGTTTAAGAAACGTCTAGATGTGGCACTTCAGGGCATGCTCTAGTGGCAGAGATTGTAGGTTGTTTGGTTGGACTCGATGATCTTAAAGGTCCTTTCCAACCATGAAGATTCTGTGATTCTGTGTCCAAATCTGCTGCTGCTGATAATCCTTTTCTTGTTTTTAACAGTATTCATTCTGTCTATTAGTATGACAGTATTGTGAAAAAAATTGTTCACGTCTTGCTCTGTCTAACTTAGTTTGACCCTCCCAGGGTCAAGAGGTGTGAGGCTGGCCAGCTCTTCAGAATTTATAGTTCTCATGTGCCTTTAAATAGTTTGTTTGTAATGAAAATGGGGATGAGGTGCCTAGTTGGAATAAAAATCTGAAATCTGTTATACAAAATGAGAGTATTAGGAAAAGCTTTTGCTGGACAGACTTTCACAGAAGAATCTAGAAATCTCTTAAAACATCTAAAACTATCAAAGGAGCTGTGTGAGAATAGTTGCTGGTGAAGAATATAGTTTCTGACTAAACCTTATTGGAAGGTGATTTTTTTAGTTTGAAGTTTTCACGTGGAACTTTTGAGCTGTTCCAGGAAAGGCTAGTCAAATCTGTGATCTGACTCAGCAAAGATAAGGTGAAGTGGGAGATGCTTTGGTCCACAGAAAAAACTTGTTTAAGACTCCTCATCTCCCTGACAAAACGCATGCTGCCTTCAGCATAGTCTGGCACTTCAGCTCCCATGGCTATAAACAACTCAGAAATGGTCAGCTAAAAAAATGCAAACACAGAAATGGAAAAACTGGTTTTAGGGATAGGAGAACGAACAGATCATAAAATCAGACATAATGTGAAGTTGCAGACCAGTGAAGACAAAGCAAGATGTATGCTCGCAAATATGTAACAGCCCGAGTCAGATCCTGAAGTGGGGGAGAAGAAGTTATCAACATATTCCTCCCAGCCAAGGACTCAGATGATGAAAAATTGCTACTACACACAGACACATACAGGCACACACTAAGATGAAGCCATCAACCTTAGGACCCAGCGGAGCAGTGGCAAAGTGAGCATAAAACAGGGATACTAGAAAGTGCATGTACAACAAATTTGGCTGTATTACTATTATTGAGAATTTTGTATTTATAGAGATGTTAATTTCTTTATTTCCTTTTCCTTTCCTTTTCTGGACTAGTAGTGATTCCTGGATTAGGCTATTATGATTTTATCTATACAAGTGAATATTTTACTTTACATATAAGGTGTGTTACAGTTTTGCATAAAGGAAGATTTTGAGAGTACCACAAATTGCACCAGTGAACAGAGTCATAAAATGCTTACACTTTCTTAAATTACCTTAAATTACCATAGGAGGTAAAATAAAACACATCAAGTATGAAATTAAGAACCAAGGAACTGAGATTGACAATGTCTCAAGAGACAAAGAGGCACCTTAGATTACTTCATACAAATGGAAGAGCAGTGCAAAAACCTGAGGGGAAAACCAACACTGAAGTAATTTGAAAAATGTCTAAATGCTATGATGTTATTGTATTTCTCAAAAAAAAAAAAAAAAAAAAAAAAAAGTCAAGATTGAACCTGTCAGCAAGTTATTTAAGGTTTTTGAGTGATCCCTGGGTGAAGGACCACAACAAAAGAAGTTAGGGTATGTCTGTAGCTGTGGGTGGTAATCACATTTTCAGACAACTGTGCGAAATGACAGCAAGGTAATGATTGTGCTATTGCTGCGATGGGGCAGGAATACAGCAAACGCTTCTTTCTGTCATCTATAATGGTCATTGCCTTGCCCCTCCTCTACCTAAAAGCAATATAAAGTTCTCTTTCAAAAGACTTTCTTAGATCTATTTGCTTTTACACCTGCATTCATTACCTTAATCTCTTTATTTTCTAATGGGATCACACTTGGGCTTCTTCTTTATTTCAGGAGGGTAGTCATTTTGCTAGCTTCTTGTTTGTTAGCTATTCATCATCTCAAAGGGAGTGTTGCTTAACATACGTAATGACTGTAGTTCTGAGAGTGGCTGTCCCAAAGCTGTTGATCTAGTACAATCATCATTGCCGTATTAAAACTGACTACCTCGGGGAGTGAGTCTGGTCCAAAGCAGCTTAAAAAGCTTTTTATTTCTTGATGACTTTTGTCAGTAGAACGAAATTCTAGTTCAGACACGGAAAAAGGGGAAATGGAACTTCCGATGTATTTTGCTTTCCATGGGTTTCTACAAACCCTCATCAAAATGAAGTACTTCAGCCATCATCATTGTAGAACCCAAACGCTTTATAGTACGTCTCTTAAATCTGTCAACCTATCCTTACCGTACAGGTCTGGAATTGATAGGACTATTTTTTCAAGGGAGCTTTCTGGGAATTGAGTATATGTGGAATTATTCACCCAAGATCAACTTTGGATCTACAAAAATCCTGATTATTGTCAACCTTGGACTCTCAGTTTTTGATAGTGAAGTTCTTTAATTATCTGAGATTGTGCTGTAATCTCAGTTTGTGGATGCTCAGAGATCTGGTACCAGGATTATGTCCAGTTCTTATAAGGTTCTGAAACACCAGTACTGTCTTCCTTTGTCTTTTGAAGTTAAATCCAATAAGATTTCTCAGGACACACTTCACCAATAATCATAAAAATAGATAGCTCTCTTGATAAAGTGACTCTTTGGTGTTTTTTAAAGCATGGTTACCGATAACATTTTATTTAGTATTCAACAAGTTAAAGAACTCAAAACTAGGAGACAGAGATCTCAGACTGATTTTCTCGTCCTTTGAGGAGGCTAAAATGAAGAGTGTCTGAAACTCCAGAGACGTGAGCATATGAAGTAATAGATGCGTGTTCTCCATAAATCTGTTCCTCTGTACAAAAACACTGTTTAAGATTCAATCGGTAAGAAGGACCCAGAAATGTTGATTATGCAAGTAGTTAAAATAATGTTAGCTATTTCCAGTGTGCCTTATATTTTCAGTCCTAAGTACCAAATGTTCAGTTTCAAAGCGTATGTTGATTTTAACTGTCATCAAGCTGGAGTCTTCAGTGACTAAGTCTGCCCTGACTAAGAGAGAATATACACATATGGTTTCCCTGGAAGAGAGCACACAAGGAATTATCACTCTGCAAAAATGTTTGTATGCTGGTTTTCCTCTGTTTCAGGAAAAAATAATTTCCAGTAGTCTAACTTTTATTTTATTACCACTGTTCCCAAACTCTTTTCTTGCTCGCATCAGTTTTATGTTCGGATGCTTTCCTATATAGTAGGAAAAATAATATATTTCAGGCAATTGTGCTCTCATCACATTCTGTAAAGCATTAGAAATGTACAGAGCACAGGGAGAAGTATCAATACATTGACAAAGGGGAGGCAGTTGTATCAGATTTTTTTAACGTACAGGAATAACTTCCTCTATTTTGCAAATATAAACCCTGGAATATAGAAACAACAATCTGAAAAACTCAGTCGAAATGTCTTTTTCTGGATGAAGGGGAGAAGGGAGAATATTTTAATAAACTGCATAGATAGGAGCTCTGGATTTATTTTCTGTGGAAACTGAAATTTTAAATACACTTTTAAAAAAGCTAATCTGCAGGAGCATTGTACCAAATATGTCCAGGAAACAAAGAGGATCTTCTATCCAAAAAATCAACATAATTGCAGGAGACAAGTGAAGACAGGCAAAAAAGTATCTCAGACATGAAGAAGCAGCTTCTCGCAATGAAAAGAATGGTTTCGAGTTATCAGCTGTAGAAAATTCAACAGAGATTTCTGGCTGGCTCAGGAAATGAAATTTCCTATCACTGATAATAAAGGCATATGAAGGTTTTCTTGTGAGAAGAGAAAGGAACTGTTTAAGGATTCTGTTCTTATTATCATGGATTAAGCTATAAATTAAGAAACTATATGGAATATTAAAAAGCCTGAATAATAAGTATTGTAATGAATTAAATAAACCCTTTCAAATGACATCATCTATTAAAATTTGTACACTTTTGTCCATCATGTATTACAGTGGGTCAAATTGTACTTAATCTTTATTCACAGGCACTCCTCTCCATGATTATGAGTTTTGCTCATCTGTGTTGGAACAACCGAATTTCACGTACAGCATTCAGCTCTCCATCCTCTATGAAAAACCTGCTAACGGTGCTGCTTGCGCAGAATGACTGATACTGGCGGCCACATTCTGAATGCAGTTTCTGTATCTCATACTCAAAACATCACATTTGCCTCCGTTCAGGACCCACTCTGATGTCCTTCAGGGTGCTCTCTTTAATCCTGGTCCTTAGGACAACCAGAATCCTGTTTAGCTGGTTCTTTTGGTGTGTATCAGAACAGTTTCATATGTTCAACGCAATCATGTTCCAGACTGAGGTGATGTCTTAGTGTACCACCCATGTACATGCAAATCTGATAGGAATGTTTCTTTAAAGGGTGTGGAAGAAGGGAATGCCAAAGAAGTATCACCCCTTGGAGAAGCGGCCCGGCAATTTCAACTCACAGTTGAATGGTTCAACTCTCATCTCTTCTAGGCCTAGCTAGGAGAGATCCTTTGTCAGCATCTCTCAAACTTGCTTGGCTATTATACGTTAAAAATATTCACTTAGAGTTATTGAAAGATCTGATTTCTCTTGAGGCAATGAAGAGTTGATGAAAAACTTGCACAAAACTTTTCCAATAACAAACATCTGGGGGTTTGTCCTGACATTTAGGTGTTTTCCCAGCAATGTGTCCTTGATAAGAAGGCTGCCAATGGCATTTTCAAAGCGCACTGAACACAGGAGAACAAAAATGACAGACTTTTAGAGCTGCTCACAGTCTCACATTCAGAGGTTTTCTTGTCATAATCCCAAACTGCATTGTTAGGTTTTACACATTAAACTTTATATAGTCTTATTTCCTCTCTGAATGAACTTTCAGCATCACACGGAGATGCATTATTAAATGTCTAGCCAGAGCTTTTCAAGATATTGAGGATAAGTAGTTGCTGCTTTGATTTCACACTCAGTTCTTCGGAGCCAGTTGAGAAGAACATTTATGTGTGGTCAAGGAAAGGCAAGAATTCTAGCATTCTGATTTGTATTAATATATTTTGTTAGAAGTCTTTTTGCTGTAAAAACAAAAGCAGGTATCTACAACCAGTTCATATTGGAAGAAGTTTTATGGTGCTCATTTTTACCAGTGCAGATTAGCTTTAAATCAGGTAGTTATGGTATGAGGAAATACCCGTAAATAAGTGTTGTAATGAATTAAATAAACCTTTTCAAATGGCATCATCTGTTAAAATTTGTACACTTTTGTCTGTCATTTATTACTGTGGGTCAAAATTCTACTTAATCTTTATTCACAGACATCTGGTATTTGTCCTTTCAGAGGCCTTTTACGTATTCCCCATGATGCATAATACATATACAGAAAGCATTCTCTGCCAAAAAAGCCGATTGCCTACCTGGTATAATCTGGAAGTCTAAATCAGGCTAAGAAAACTGGAAACCTATTCTGCTGAGGCAGATTTTGAACTAGCATAACCTGGTCTACCACTGAGATGAGTAAACTGCAACATCTAGTCAAGTCTAACCTACTGGTTCTAACAAAACAAGTGTTATAGTCTGATTTTTCAATTCCCTAGAGCTTTGTACCAATGCTTTCTTGATATGAAGTTGATAGGTCTGGTTAGAGATTACTGCAATCTCACATAAAGCTTCGGTGTCCCACCTGCATGCTCAGAACACGTGTACTGCGACAGTTAGGACCACAGAGGTGCTGTGGCCCCGTTGCACATCCCTCCCGATAAATCCACCACTCTGTCTTGCCTCTGGAGAAACCCTGCTGTGCAGGACACCACTGGCAAAGTGTTTAGCCTGGTTTGTTAGTTTGTTTGTTTTCTGGAGATTAAAGGAGACACTGTGTATTGAAACAGGAAAACAAAAGAAAAGGCTGGGTTTTCTTACATTCCTAACAATCCTTGAGGGCTAGACCCTTCCACAGCCAACAAATTGGTTTAACCCTTCCACAGAGCCTCATGGTTCCAATTGGTCTTTCTGGGACTTGTCTATGAAGCGAGGACCTTAGCTGAGCTTTGGGATGGATGAGCATCTCCTCTTGCACTGCATTTTATTTTCCAAGTTTGTGATTTCCCTTGTCTTTAATAGCGATGAGGGCATTGTTCTTTACATCGTATGAGGATTACTGTGAAATTTCGTTGGGTGCCTTTCCTGAAGCTAGCACCTTTTTGCCTGTAGGGAAATAATTGAACAAAAGTAATAACCACATAAGGAATAGTCTGTCTTAGGATAATGCCACTGTACAGAAAAAGCATAAGCCACCAAATAATATGCTTTAGAAAGGATTTTTTTCTAGGCAACTGAGCTTGTATCAAGATTTAATTAAAAGTGTATTATTCCATTTCCACTTCATTACATTATTATCTGTTCATCTCATTGAAGAATCTTTAGAGACCAGATTAGTCTGAGATTTTCACAGTATCAGAACATCATAAAACAAGAAGTAAATTTAAATCTAAACTTATTAATTGGTGAGTGGAACAGGATGGAACTGTAAAAGCAACAGTTGCGTTGCTTTTAATGACAAAATCTAACCCTTGGGGGCCTCTGGCTGGTGATTCCAATGAGTCCAATGTTCTGGTGAGTAGTTATGGATTACTAAGCAAAGGAGAGCTGATTAGTAAAAGAATAACACGTGTCAGCAGGGTTTAGATTCCTGCAATGGATAAACTGTCACCTAAAGGGGACTTTAGTTACGTGTGGGACAGAAAATACTACAGCTATATTCTACAGAAGAGAACAGGCACCATCTCTTTGCATCCCTGTACAGAGGAGCCAACAAGTCTAACCTAGGGCACAGGTTTGGGCAGGGACGGGCAAGAACATCACGCTTGAACCTTACCTGGCTCCTGGTAACCATGTGAAAACTTCATTATTTGTTTCAATCTGAAAGGTGTTTTTTAAAATATCACAGTCTCCTTAAGTACCTGTTTCTTTTAGAGACTTACACCGCTAAAGCAAGACATGAGGGAGGTGGGGAGGGGTTGCTTTCTTATTATTGTACTTTTCTCCAGCAAGCGTTAAGAAGAGACGGAGCAAAGTAGCCGTTACTTACCATCACTTGGGTTTTTTCTAGGTGTGGAGGTTTTTCTACTGGAGTGGAGTTACAGTTGATACGCTAATGCGAAAGATGTTTGGACTCCACCGAAGGCCAGTATCACGGCAAGATGTACACTGCCTCATTAACGTCGTTTATGAAATGACCCAACAATTCATTTATACCTTACTAGTGCATTACCATTGCTAAACTGTATTTTTCCCTTTCGTAGTTTCTTGCAGATACAAATGTTCCCTATTTAAATTGCTATTAGTTACTTTCAAAGGTATATAATCTGTTGAAGAGGTGCCTATTCAACTGTATATGAAATCTGTTAGCATATTCTGGCTTATGCCAGGAAAGTTTATATGTAAAGTAATACCATTTACCAAGTTACTAAGGGTTTCTTCAGTATCTCCTTTCCTGTCCCCTTCACATCACATTACGCGTCACTTTTTTTTTCTAGTCTCCTGAGAAAGTAGACAAAAATATCTTGGCAATGGATCATACTCCAAAGCTTTTCATTCCTGGTTTTGATGTCAATAGGATTTGGGTAGGAAAATCACCAAGAAGATGATGATTGTGAACAGTGCTTTAAAGTCCTGTCCAGTCCTTGTCCACTGACTTTAGCCAGAGGTAAGCTTTAACACCAAAGGAGTTAAAAGCAATATTAGTCTTGTGTTGCCTGACCTAAAAAGCAGAGACATCGGACCTCCAGGGAATAGAATAGACAAGCAAGAAAAGTGTGTGGCATTATGAAGGGAAAGGCAAATAGTGAATTAATCCCTGGATTTCTTTTCTGGGAGTCACTGATGATGCATTCAGAATAGTCAAAGAGCCTTTTTATTCATCCACTTTCAAGACATGGACGTTAGTTCGGCCTGTCTGTACTTCAAGAACTAAGAAGCTCCTTAAAACAGAGGGTCTAAATGAAGCTCCCTCAATGCTGCGTGTGCTGTGACGCAGCGCCTTTACTAAGCCTGCCTGTGGCAAATGGTGAGGCTCTGAACTTTGAAGGACAATGGACAGGTTTGAATTATTATGCTGTACCCAGTTAAAAACAGGGAGAATAGCCATTCCCATCCATAAGAATCTGCCACTTCATATAACTAAGTTCTGGCAGACTACATCCAGCAGGTGCGTTTTAATTAAATTTCTCCTTTATTACATCAGAAAGAGCGTGCAGTGTCTGTGGCGCTTCTCCACCTTGCCCCCCCCTCCTCCGCCACAATCTCCTTGAGTAGCTGAGACTCTCTCTGGGGAAAGGTTAGACAATACCTCTACGTACGGACTAGAATTCACTGGAAGATCTTTCAATAAAAGTAAGCCGTGGGAAAATATGCCCTTTGATGAACCAAATTGTTGTATTTAAACAGTTAGTTTGTGGAAAGAAGATGACTTTTGGTCCCTATCTATAGATTTCATTTGGCAACACTTTCTGAAATCTAACTATGAAAAAAATACCTTAGAACTAGTATAGTCTTTGAAATAATTTTAACGTATTATTTAAGGTTAAATTACAGATAATTTAAACACTTGTAAAATGGATTTTTACTGGCCAGTTTATTCACTAACATCTACTGGTGTTTGCCAGCTCATCAAAAAGTAATCTTATATATTTTTTGCCTTGCCGGTTGCTAGGGATCTATATAGAAAATAGAAGCCCTATTATGCTGAAAAATACAAAGAATTTCACAGCACATTTAAGACATTAATTTAATATAAACCTGGAAGCTATGTTTTAAAATGTAAGCTAGGACTTAAAATAAGTTTAAAAATGAATGTATGATGTAGTATAAATGGAAAAAGAAGTAGCATCACAAAATAAACAAACTTGAACACAGAAATACAATCATAGTTTTTGCCATATGCCCTAAATGAATTGCAGCGCTATTAATTTCAGCTCATTACGGCAATGTGTCCTTTCCTCTTTTAAAATTTCATTTCCTTTCATTTCTTCACTGAATCTAATCCTTTCTAATTTCTTGTAATGTCCCTAGCTTTTAAGGAAAAATAAATAAGTAAAATACCCCAAACTCTTCAAGTGAACCAGGAACAGGCAAACTGGCATTTCACAGAAATTTCACAGTATTCTATGGTAACTACAATGATGAGGCATCAGGGTGTGTGTTTAAAATCTTTTTTTCTCTGTGATCCATTAGCTAATATGGGATTTGCTTTTCTTTAGTTTCTTGTTTTGGGAGGGTGGGACTAAAACAAGCCCAGGAAGAGATTTTGGAAAAGTTTGTCTCATAACCAGGACCATTTCAAACATATTTTAAATTTTATTTTCATTTCCATTGCATGGAAGTTCAGTTTATTCACATGACAGTTTAACAGGATAAACCATTCTTGAAATTAAATATTTTGCAAGTGAATAATAATAAATGACTACAAGTGAAAGTGGATTAAAACCAATAAAAATATATTTTAAGCCCAAAGTGAATTCCAATGATAACCATTTTGTTTACATCCTGAATTAGTGCAAGTTTATTTTGAACTGTTCTACAGAGAAAAAAAAAATATATGGTTTCACATTATAGCATCCCATATGATCCAGACCGTTCACTGCAGTTTTGAAAATGAGTATTTTGGCATTCTTAAAACTGCAATGTTTCATTCTGATTTGTTGGAATGGCCTGAAGCACTGTGATGTGAATCACTTTTAAGAAATAAAACTTCGTTTTCCTGTGGTGCACCTAATGTGCAATAGGTTCTGTAGCGCCAGACCACCCGCACCCCTCCTTACCCTGCGAGATAATATGCACATCAAACTTTGCACTATAAGTGACATTACGGAAGATAAAGCACTGCAGGGATGCTGCCCCGTATGAAGGATGGGACTGGAGGGGTTACTTGCCTCATATGGAAATCCATGTACCATAGGAAAATGCAGCCTGTTGTACTACTACCACTAAATTAAAATTCTTTGCTTTGGCTCAAATAAAAATTAACATGAAGTATATGCTAATTTTTGAAAGGATAATATATTTTTTGGCATTGTAAAAAGCTTCTCACAGAAATCGGTTTTCCAGAAGCTACATTTTCTGTTGGGAAATTCCAATGGAAAACTCATATCCAGCTCTGGTTATAAATAAACTTCTTAAAATCATCCAGAATCTGTTCTGACTGATGCTGTACGTGGCTATAAGAAATGTACTGGACTGGGGTTTTTTAACCCATTCTGTTCCCTAAAGCCAAGCAGAACAGCACAATGCCCTCCACCGTGAAAGCCCTGAGCAGCCTGCAGGGTGCCTGGAGATGCTGGGGATGGCGTGTCCTGCCATATCTGGGGGGGCACAGCCACGGTGGGGTCACACCGTGCAGGCAGACCTCCCGGGGCACCAATGCCATGGGGCTGCCTGGTGATCCACCTCCCAGCACCCTCACACGCTCGTAAACTCTATCAGCCCTGGCAACACGTGTTAGAGCCAACAGGGCTGCCCTGAGCCATTACCCCTGAAAGTTGGAGCACCAGCCTTTGCATTGGGAAATCAGCTGGTTTTCCAGGAAAAAAAAAAAAATAAAATAAAAGACCTGCTCGTGGTTTGTTGGTTTTGCCGAAGACCTTATCTACCCGAGACAAAATGCATCAGTGCTGACAAATTGCCACTGCTGACCACATCTTGCTTCTGCATCAACAGGAAGTTTGGGACTGGGGAGTTCTCTTGAGGAAATTGAGCAGCTGTGATAGATTTCTCTCAGTATTTCTGGACTTGAAGGGATGAAATAGAAAATGTGTGCTCCATACTGACACAGGCGCTTACAGGAGAGAGAGAGCGAAAGGTGGAACAAAGAGAAGTTGAAAGAACATGCCGAAGGTTCAGCCTTTCTTCATCAGAGCCCACCGAGAAAGATTTCTCTGGCAGTGAGTGCATATTCCTGATGTTAATGTCTACAAGACAAAACAAAGCCAAAAAAAAAAAGATTACTTCCCTCTGTAAGAGACGGACTGTAAATTCCCTGCCGAGGGGCAGAAGGCCCTCCAAGCCTTCAATGGAATGCCTCACACACTTGCAAGGAAATAAATAATGCAGGCCTGGCCTTCAAAGAACTGATAAGGCTAACACTTCTGGCGCCTGAAAGCTTGGGACAACTGTCTTGTGAAGACACGATAGTTCTGCCACTCATGCGGTGAGCTTGCTAGTTCTCAGTTCTCAAGGCCGTTGTGTCCGATAAGTGACCTTTACTTCATTATCCGCAAAATGCCTATGAAAGCGCACACCCTGCATATGCTAATGAAGATTATAGAGATCATGCTAAACATGTATGACTATGGCACTCGTCTCTCCACCCAAATCATGCTACACATCACCTGGGAGAAGGGAGAAACCTGAGACAAGGTTGTCCTCAGCAAGGGGGGTGGACCGTGCTAATGCAGAAAACATAAAAGGGGAAAATAAGTGCCCGTAAGGGGGAACAAAGAAGAAACAAAAGAAGAAGATAGTGCCTAAGAAGATTCTTCCCAAGAAAGAAGAAGATTATGCCTGGGAAGATTCCCTGAAAAAGATGCTGGAACCAGGACCGGTGATCTCTTTATCTCTGTCTTTTTTCACTGTCTTTTCCTTTCTCTATCCCTCTGTTTCTCTTTTCTCTTAGAATTGTTAAGTAATGGTTAGAGTTGCTAAGTAACAACCTTAAGTACGACCTTAAGTACCGCCTGACATAAGTTGTCCTATCCCTGTTGTTAAGTGACACAATGCATACCTCACCATTTCCCATCATTTGTTATATACCTAACCAATTGTTGTGGACTTGTTAAGACCTATACTAACCATTTTGGGAAGCTAATAAATGTTTGTATATGGACCTTGAGATTTATCCCACCTTAGTCTGCGCCGTTGGGAATTTACGAATCTGAAGTCACTTACCTCCCCCCCTTTCCTCAGAGTGGGATGTGACACCCGCACAGGCTGTGTCAATGTCAGACTCCATATGAGCATTCTCCCGTGGAATAAGCGGGTTGGTTTGCTTTCGGTGTTGGGGAGGAGGGAGAGGGAAGGTCCGTTTCCTAGAGCACCTCAGAAGAAATGAGCTTGGGGCGCTCAGGCTGCAGGGACTGACACTGGGACTGAAAGCCCCCTACTCCTGCCCTGCTGAACCCTCAGGGGACCTGAACTGGAAGAAATAAAAACACACTGAAAAAGCTATAATATAGGCTGTTGTGATTTGCCATTGTCCAAACACTACTTCATACATTCCAGGTTCTACATATATATCTTTTGGGGGGGACCTATCTTATACTGTGCAGGTGTCACATCAGATTTATTCTTTATTTCTTCATTACTTGATTCAGGTGCTTTTATGTGTTCTTTCCTCCTTTCCGACCCTTACAGACTTGCAGCTTTACACCAGCTCCCACACATCATTGCCACTGTTGCCTGTGACTTGTGCCTGCTAACTTAGCTGCTTTAACAAGATACTTAATATTCTCTTTCTACTTCAAGATAATTGTATTTGAGTTATAGTTGTATACTAAAAAGAGTGCATTTCTATCAATCAGGCTCCATACCTGCAACCACTTGATCCACCATGTGGTCAAGTGCCGTTTTAACGTTTTAAGAAATCTTGCTGCGTGAAAGAGCATCTTTTAAACTTACTTTTATGTTTCTGTCTCGTTCCACTCCAAACTGTTTGGCTGCCACCTCCATACATTCTGACGTCCCTGCCTATGGTTGGAATAACCCAGTTTAGATTTTATCGTCACATGCATGATGGCTGAACAGAGCTGGTGTGGGACCAGGGAAGTTACAGTAAAACACATTTGTGTTAATTGTTCCGTAGAAATGTATAATAAGATATTTGTACAGCAGCTACCAGTCTATTTTGTACTGCCATCAGCATTTGCTGGTTTTGTATTAATAGGTTCATCTTTAATAGACTTCTAGTTGACCTGAGGAAAAAAAAAATAAATCTTTAACTTATTATTTTACATTCTTCTGTCAGTCTATTTAAATATTTGCATTGCAGCATCACTGTGTATCTAAACGATCATCTGGTGCTTACCTTCCACACGTGTGAGAGCACTGCATCGAGACAAAGGCATAGTCATTCCTAAGCCTAGTTTGAGAAAAGCGTGTCTCATTAATGCTGCTGATGTACACCGCTGAAATATTCCGAGGTATAGTGAAGCATACCGCAGTGTAATCTTCACATACAGCACACTCGTAGAAGATTTATAACCCTATGATTAAGACAGTTTCTGCCCTTTAGATATAAGGAATATCTTGTCAGTATACACTTCCTTAATACAAAAATAAACCTGGGAATACCTACACTATTCATCTTATACTATTTAAAGTAATATATGTGTATTTTAAGTATACTTCATAGTTCTCCTTCCTGGCCTCTGGACTCTATTCATTCTATTGCTGTCCTTCATGCCTTCATCTGCATCCTATTCTCCTGACAGACCTGATAATTTAGTGTAGGAAATAAACGTAGGGATAAAATATTTTTGTGGTGATAAAACATATTTGATTTGGGAGTACACTTTAAAATGCAAAATGTAAAGCCTCTCTTCCAAAGACTTGCTGCTTTCTCCCTTTTCTTTGATGCTGTGTTGTCTGTAATTTATGAACCAGACATTTGAGAGCTTTGAAAGCTTAATAGTTGGAATATATAAACACTTTCTTACCGATATGGATCATCCTAAAAAGTTATAGCATAAGAAGGAGGGTTAAAAGTTATTAGATTAATTTAAATTGAACAACTGATCTTGTTCTCCATCACAGTAGTTACTGTTTATTTTCTCGAGAAAAATAGATGCAGCTTTAAAGAACTATATTGCCTAGAATCTCGGGAGGAAGTCTTACTGCAAAACTTAAAATAAAGGGCTTGCACACATGTTTCATGATGTGGCGTTAATTAGACACTCACGGGAAACTCTTGCCTAATCCAGAGCTCTGACTGAACTGCGTATTTCCAGAGGGATCTATGCCCTTAGTTTAGCTTTGCTACGTGAGCATGTGCTTTAGGTTGAAACATCACTGTTACATTATATCAACCTATCAACATATTACTATGTTGAACAGTTTCTTACTTTGAGATTAGTATCATTAATTAACAGTATTCTGAATCAGAGCAAAGTTATTTAATTTGGCCTTAAATTTTGATGGTATACATATCAACTGGAGCAGCATTACAAAATGGTGAAACAGAGTACAATAAACATGTATAAACCACACATAAAGCAAGTCGACCTCTCTTTCCTGTGCTCAGCGAGAACGTATTTGAAGGAACTATGTCGGGGAAAGCTGTGGAGATAGCTGTGCTCACGAGAGTTCTTGTCTAGAAGTGCTGGCAGACATTCAGGTCTGCCCACTGCTCTTCAGAGACAGCATGAATCAGGGAGGCAGAAACTTCACTGCAGTTAAAGAAGATACATCAGAAGGATGAGTATCGTCTTGACCTAATAAGACTGTTCAAACCATTTCCCAGAACTGATAGACTGTTTCCCAAAAAATAACAGGAAAGTTTTTAGTGAAGGGCAGTGCATGGACACAGATCTCAATCTTGTCAAGAGTATTGATTCACCTGTCGCATAAAATGTACCATTCTTCGTTGATTAAGTATGTATATATATTTCTACAAATGTGTTGCAACAGAACTGATGAAGCCTGGATTTACAGAATTACAGAATGGTTTGGGTTGGAAGGGACCATAAAGACCATCCAGTTCCACCCCCTGCCCTGGGCAGGGACACCTCCCACCAGACCAGGTTGCTCCAAGCTCCGTCCAGCCTGGCCTTGAACCCCTCCAGGGATGGGGCAGCCACAGCTTCGCTGGGCAACCTGGGCCAGGGGCTCACCCCCCTCACAGAAAAGAATTTTTTCATGATAGCCAATCTAAATCTCCCCTCTTTCAGTTTGAGGCCGTTACCCCGTGTCCTATCACTCCACTCCCTGGTCAAGAGTCCCTGCCCATCCTTCCGGTAGCCCCCTTCAGGTACTGGAAAGCTGCTATAAGGTCTCCCTGGAGCCTTCTCTTCTCCAGGCTGACAACTTGGGATGTCCTGCTTTTTAATAAGGACGGCATCACACATAGTCTTCCCCTGTGTGGTCCCTTCCTCTCCCAAAGCTGGCAGAAACTGCCCAACTCTGTGGCCTTCGCTTCATTGTCACATATGACCGAAATGTATCAGCACGCACAGAGTTTATGAGAGCAGAACAACAAAGTTACAGCGTGCAAGTTTGCTGCTTCGGAGCTGGATGCTAACTGAAGGGAATAGAAACTACTGGGGGGAGTTTTACAACTAAAGAGGAACCCTGCTGGTTTTTAAGTCAGACCTCATTAGAGCAACGTTTTTGTGAACATTTATGTTTATGAAAAAGAAGTAGAATGATAACAAAAAGGCAGACCACTTGTGAGAAGAGAAAACAATCTCAAATATATTAGAAACACTCTATTACATATCTGGCAAGTCCTCAGCAATAGTTATATTTTCAAATACATTCAATTTCTTTTCAGTCTTCAAGTTTTCATCTCCTTCAAAGGGTTTGTCGGACAACTTAAAGATGTAGCAAACAGTTCAGTCTATTAAGAGTTCAAAGTGCAAAGAGAAAGTTGGCTTTGTAATTCATTTCTTTCAGTATATGACCATTTAATTTTGTCACATTTTGGGTTTTATTTCCATTTAAAACAATGCTCCCTCGTTATTTTTCTCCTTTCACATACCCTTTTGGTTTTGTAAATAAACTTGGCGTACTCGTCCTATACTAAGTGTTTAGAAGCAAGTCCAGCTCATTCGCCTTATTTTAATTCAGACTTTCAGTCTGTATCTGTCTTACTGCCTCGTCTTCCATCATATCTCTGAAATTCATCATTTCCCTCTTTGTTGTGTTCCTAATTCAGTGTTTATGTCAAGTTGAGTGACCCTAAAACTTGGTGTGATCCCCCTTCTTTCTACTACAGTTTTCCCCTTTATGCAACTTTCCCGAGCAAAACCATCCCAAATATTGTCTGTAGCCTTCCCGTGGAGAAAGGTGGTCCGGAGTTTCACCCATTCAAGTCATAAACTCTGCTCTGTCCATCTATTCTGTCCCCATAGCCCCCCTTTTAATGCCACTCTCCTAGAAAACCTGTTCTATATGTGGACAGCCTGGGGACTCCAGTTATGGTAAGCTACGGGAGATAAGACATAACAAGCCCTCCAACCAACGGTGTTCTTTTGCCCTATCCCATAACTCCATCTTTAAAAGACTGTTAAGGGCACTGTGATCTACAGAAAGCATTTCCATCCCCTGCCCTGATTTAAATTAAACTGAAAGATATCTCTTTTAGTTTTATGTTCAGAATTAATAGTTAACTCGGAATTGAGAGATAGATGACGATCAGAGAATAAAATGTGCTTTTAATGTAAATGAGGCATGTTCATTAGTGATGAGGGATTTCTGATTGCAGAATAACCGAGTATAAGAATGTGTGTAGAGGAGTTCTCACGGGAGTCTACACGGGATAGGTGCCTGGAAGCTGCAAATAGGAGATATGCCTAGTCCTGTATTGTTAGAAGCTAAATGTAATCCCATGCTCAAAGTTCAATACAAATATATTTTGGTTCTTAACAGCACTTGAGAGCCTCGCTGATCAATTTAGCTCTGGTGCCAAACAAAACTGCAGTCTGTCTTTGAATCTGCAGAATCCACATGCTTCCACAGAGCCGGAATATTTTAGGAAAGTGTGTGACAATTAGCTCATGACCCGGAGCATTCTGACAATTTTATGTAAAGCAAGTATGTAGGTCAGATGTAACATTAACATGAAAATCACTATTTCACGTGTCCATTATTCATAATGTCTAGAGTGGTCTCTCACTTCATCCGTGCTAAGTAACCTTTCCTCCATGAATGGCTAAATTCACCTTCAGGCAGAAAGAAACCATAAAGGAAGTCAAAACCAAAAGGTCAGAGAAAGTTATGAACAGTTATTTATTATTTTAACATGAGTTGGTCATTGTAGAAGTCTAGAAACGCAGATTTAGAGTAGCTATAAACTCAGTAGGCTCAAAAATATGTCAAATTTTAATTTCCAACTGATTAATCCATTTAAGACGTCTCCTTTTGCAGTGCAAACAAATCTCAGCTTTGGTCTGTTGCACTGTCCTTGCTTACATTGCCTTGGGCTGAACTCTGAGCTTCAGCACCGACTGAAGCTTATGTTCCTCCCGTTAGGCTCTCCCGTATGTCTCCTTATTTCCCCTGCATAATTCCTTCTCATTTCAATTTCCCTTCTCTGTCTTTTGTTTAATTAGGCTGACATGACGTTATCAGTTTTATTTGGGGAACAACCTCTCCCATACTGCTGCAGTGAGCCTGTGACAGAGAGAGAAGTGAGCCGCCCAGCTTCTGTCATTTGTCTTTTCTGTCATTAAAAGAAACCCCACAGGTTCAGATTCAGAAGAAACAAACAACAAAACCCTAAGAACTTCCACTCGTCTTTGCTATTTTTTCTCACAGGAAGAATGACTTTCATAATCTTTTAGTATAGCTAAATGACTATCAAGCTTAACATTTTCCTCGTAAAAACTTCGTACAGCCTACAGGAAAGGGAGTAAGGGATATTGATAATGTAGGGACTTAATGAGTATATTCCAGGCATTTTGATTATTTTCTCCACCTTGTAAGTACCATTTTAAAACTGCAGAGCCATACCTAAACCGTCTGACATCGTAGGAAAGAATAGCGACCTACCTGCTTCTCTAATTTCAATTCATACGAATTCCTGATTATTTCACTGGGTCAGTGTTTGGAAGAACAGGGTTGCAGTTGTAAACATTAGGTAAAATATAATTCTCCAAAACATGGACACTTGGTTCACTACGGGGTTGGGTTTTTTTTTGTGAAAGATATATAAAATAATGTTACAGCATTCATTTTATTTTTATTTCATTTTCATTTAGCTCTAGCATATCCTCGGCCGTTACAAATGAATATGCATAATTATGGCTGCATAAAGTCTTTCTTTTATTTGGAAAATATGCAGTGAAAATGTGCAAAAAACCATTCCTCCTTAGGAACTTTGCATCCCGGCCAGACAGTTAAGTGAAGCCTGGCCTCTTCTGCCAGGAAAATCTACATCTGTGATTTAACTTCTTAGGCTGCTACGTGACACCCCTCAAGCCACCCCTGTGTTTAACATTTTCTAATAATGAGTCAAAATGTTAACATGCATTCCCTGTTATATAGATGTGTTAATCTTATATTTCACACGTTGTGTTGGATGTACACAGTTTATCTGGAATTATGTGTGGTTAAGGAACAGCTGCTTCAAAACCTTGGAACAGTCTTGTGTGAAGTAGTCTAATCATGTTTATTCTGCTTCTGATATAATCTGTGTGGATATACTTTATATGTCATCACGAGGCATTCATTTTTCTTGTAATATTAGAAAAATGAAATGTTAATAAAACAATGTATTTAACTCTTTAAGACAAAAAAAACCCCACAGTGTGTTTGACTCTATTCAAAATGGGAAAATGATACATTAATTTAATTTGTTCTGTGTGCTATTTGCATTTTGCCAAAAAGTAGGCTATTTATTCCCCTTCTCCTGATGCTAAATTTGAAGTTAGTTGTGGTTCCGTGAGCTTCTTAAACAGCTGCTGACTAAAACTGCCATACACCCCCCATATGTTGAGTTTCTCTGCTGAGGCACAACTAAGAGATTAACTTCTGCACTGCAGTAGAGCTCATTAAAAGGGCAGTTTCCAATATTCCTTGTCTGAGAGAACTTCAGTTCTCATTCTTACTCAGTTCCACGCATTTATCGTGCTCTTAAGAGGCCTTAGCTCATTAGGTACCAAGGACTCCAGATCTCTCCTTATAAAATACACTACAGCGACACTGCTCAGAAAGAAATTCTTGTCAAGCTGTCGTCATCTGGTAATTATACCAGTGTTTTGATTACTTGTTTTGTGGTACTTTCTCTTCAGCAAAATTCTCCTGAGTTGAACCAGGCCACGGGCCAGGCATCCTTGGTCCAAGTGAGCAACATTGCGCAGGCTGCCTGTCCAAAGCACCCAGATCTGCTCATTCAGCACTGATTCCAGATGAACTTTAAATCTAATTAAATTTATATCCGTCTGCACCATGAAACTGATGGTCTTTAAGGATAAGTGTTTAGGATGGCTGGGGAGTATTTGTGTTCTAGGAAGGTTAGCTTTGCCTCTTTGACAGTTAGCTTGATGTTCGGTCCAACATCCATTGATGTCAGTTCAAAGGCTCCTATTGACTTCCATGGTCTTTGGACGAGGTTCTAGATGTCTAATTGGCCATCTGTCTGCGTATTCACTATGACGGTCCGCGTGTATTGGACCTGGCCACTGCATATGCAGTTTCCGAGAGCCGTTTGTAGTAACTCACTTAAAAACGCTATATTCAAGAACTGTTTTAGAATAATTCGCTGAAAATATGTCGCCAAAAATTCAGCAAACCCCATACCTAAGCATGAATGCATGGCAATATCTGCACTTAAATGTACAGACAGCACTAAATTTGCTTTTAGAGCCCTTTTAACTCTGGATATGCAGGTTATCCTAAAAATGCTATGACTGTGTTTTCTTCTAAAAAGAAATTATATATATTTTTAAGACTGTGTTGAAAGGCTTTAAAAAATTACTCACTTTGACACTTTGAGTGATAGATTTTTATTGTGCCTTCCAGTTTTCTACAAAAGCTACCAGAAAACCCCTTGAAAATACATGCACAATCCTTCTTTCAAAAGATGTCTAAATTAGTAAAAATTAAGAGAATGGTTAACTATAAAATCATAAATAAAAATGGTTTACAAAACTGTAACTGTCAGGCATTTCCTAATGTCCCTGTAGCTAAAGAGATAGTAGAAGCAAGTCTTTATGATCTAGTAGGTCACAAAACAAGCACACATGCTCTAGTTATCTTTGAAGTTTAGTCAAAAGAGGAGCTTGCAGAAGCCAAATGAATTTCTCTATGAAAGTAGCTAGCACAGGAGAGGGCTAGCATTAATATAATTACATATAGCTTTTGCCGTGTTATGTTTTTCTCCCCTGGTATCTTATTGCTTTTACATTTTGTTTTATCCCAATAGTTTCGGAATTTTCCAGAGCATATTCATTAATGCTTCTCCCTAGATAACACATCTTATTAAACTTCAAAACTCTTCATACCAATATATTTATAGTGGCTGTCCGTATGCATGGAACGTGTTTGGAAAACAAACTTTTTTTCCTGGTATAACTATTTATTTATATACGTGTGCATGATTCCATGTGGCTGAGAGTCCACTGGAGTATGGACTCTTTTTTATATCTGCTCTCTGAAGATCAGAATAAAGATGGTAGTAGAATTGAATCTGAGAGACATTCACAGTGTTCTCTGAGTCTAATTTCATTTTTAACTTGCATGTACCTTATATAATGATCCAGACATGGGACAAATGTCTGCCAAATATATTATTCCAGCTGGTAACATTTTGCAGTTTCCTGCAAAGGTATATGGCAAGAGCAAACCATTCAGCAAGCTTCTATATCTACATTGCCTTTTAAAGGAATTAGCAATATAATCTCTCTCTAATCTGTTCAGTGGAATTTGGTCAGTGTAGCCCAGGATTATTTCCTTAAACTTTCCAATCCTTGAGACATACGGATTTTTTCACCAAGAAAAGCAAATACATATGAAACTGGAACCCAAAACAGAACTATGATCCTGCTTTCAAACTCCATACTCATTTCGCATCTCCTTTAGCAGCAGCAGTGATGGCTACATTTAAATTCAGAAACAGGATAGGCGAAGAAGAAAACCAAAGGCAACAGTCACAAAACTACGTGGAAATTAAGACTGACTCCTAGAACAGCAAGTTATTATTGTCCACTAAAGAGGAGAAAAACAAAGCGACCCACCAACCACCTCTCAAGGCTTATGTTAGAAAAGAAGGAATCGGAGTATAAGAACAAATAGAGCTAAGAAACAAACTTGTTGTGTGCCTGTACCTAAAAATTCAAACGTCTTCACAAGTAAGTAAAAAAACCCCACAGCTGGCTAACGGAAAACTGAATTGATAATCACAGGAAAACAGGCGCATGCGTGAACAAAGAGAGCGTTAAAAGCAAGGGATGGAAAGCAACGTGATAAGCAAAAGAAGGACGGTTATTCCAAGATGCTGCTTATAAGGACAAACAAGTGGTAAAAAGTTGTCCCCCGGCAGCTGAGTTCCAGTGTCTCCCGTGACCAAAACGCCCATGAGAAAAACTGCCCCACGCCGAGCTCAGACCACAGCAAGGTCACAAACCTCCCATAACAAAAAGGTGCTGAATAGGTCAATCTAGCAGAAAGAACATTATATCTTAGCTGAACTGCAACAAATGGGACAGATCCCAGATCTAACTGGGGTCATGGTTCTAAATGCGACCAGATAATGTACCGACCGATGTTAATGGAAAGGCAAAGCTGGTTTTGCCCTGTGGGTTAACTACAATAACTTTTACCACTTAGATCAGTGATACCTTGATGCTGTAATTACTCACTGCATGTGTCGGTCGATATTTGCAATGTGCTTATTTACTGCCCACTTTCAGGTTGGTAGCTGCTCTGGAAAGTGCAGGTGACTTGTCCCGCTGGAAATAAATCCGTGTAATTTCCTTTTTTTTTTTTTTTTTTGCTTTTTTTGCTTTTTCAGAGGAGCAGGCAATTTTTCAGCTCTGCTGTATCTTACAGCTGGCTGAGGCTGCAGAATCATGAGCTACAAACTTGGAGAAACTCTGCGTGAATTCTGCTGAAACTTAATAATTACTCTACTGTTAAATATGCAGCCTGTATAGATTCAGAGATGGATCCAGGGGCAAGGGGGAAACCCAAACTCTAAGTTTTGTTTTGCTCTGAGTATAAAGCTGTTCAATACATGAACTGAAGTGGTCTAGAAAAAGAAACTCTGGCCATTTGCTCTGGGTATCTTTGCCATGCATAAAACTAGAGATCAAGAAACTCGCTGCCTTTAAACTGCAATTCAATCTTATGTGGCCCCCCG